>NC_069449.1:32077206-32208375 GCF_026875155.1 Cherax quadricarinatus | reverse complement strand
TGACGAAACAGGCCTTTTTTGGGAAGAAAATGCCAAAGAGGCCTTCATTACACAAGAGGAAAAGGAAATGCCAGGCCCACAAGCCTATGAAAGCCCGGCTGACGCTAATGTTCTGTGCTAATGCTAGTGGGGATTTCAAAGTGAAGCCATTACTAGTGTACCATTCTGAAAATCCCAGAGTGTTCAGGAAAAACAATGTTATGAAGAGTAAATTGTGTGTTTTGGAAATCTAATAGTAAGGCATGGGTCACGAGGGAAATTTTCGTCGAGTGTTTCAATGAAGTGTTTGGCCCTAGTGTGAAGGAGTATCTCCTGGAAAAGAAATTGGATCTCAAGTGCCTGCTAGTAATGGACAATGCACCTGCTCATCCTCCAAACTTGGATGACCTAATTTTTGAGGAGTTTGGGTTCATCACAGTAAAGTTCTTGCCCCCGAATACCACTCCTCTCCTCCAACCCATAGACCAGCAGGTTATTGCAAACTTTAAAAAACTCTACACAAAAGCAATGTTTCACAGGTGCTTGACTGTGACCACAGACACTCACTTGACCCTAAGGGAATTTTGGAGAGAACACTTCAGCATCCTCCACTGCATAACCCTTATAGGTATGGCTTGTGAGGGAGTGACTACCAGGACTTTGAACTCTGCCTGGAGAAAATTGTGGCCAGATTGTGTCGACAAGAGGGATTTTGAAGAATTTGGGACTGACCCTAATGAGCCTATGTCTGTTGTAAAATCAATTGTGGCACTGGGGAGTTCCATGGGGTTGGATGTGAGTTTGGAGGATGTGGAAGAATTGGTGAAGACCACAATGAAGAGCTCACCACTGAGGAGCTGCAAGAGCTTCAGCAGAGGAGCAACACATCGCAGCTCAGAATCTTCTGCTGCAGAGGAGGAGGAAGAGAGATGGAAGAAGGTGCCTTCTTCAGAATTAAAGAGATTTTTACTATGTGGGGTAAGATGGAAAGCTTTATGGAGAAACATCACCATAACAAGGTTGTTGCAAGCCAGTTGGCAACATGTACAGTGACAAAGTCTTGGGCCATTTTAGGGAAGTGTAAAGAGATGCCCAGAAACAGAGCTCCTCCACAGTTATTTTGTGAGACAGGACTCCAGTGACTCTCAAGGTGGTCCTAGTGGCATTAAGAAACAGAGAAGAGAAGCAACCCCAGAAAAGCAAATGGTACCTGAGGTGTTGATGGAAGGGATTCCCTTCCAAACTATAAACAATCCACTCTCTCTCCTCCTCCAGTCTCCCATACACTAAGAAGAATCTCCAATAAAGGTAAGTGTTATGCTGTTAATGTTTCATTCATCATTTCCCATTGTATTGTTTATGTACTACATGCATATTTCATGTTAAAATTTTTTTTGTTTTAATACTTCTGGGTGTCAGGAACGGATTAATTGTATTTACATTATTTCTTATGGGGAAAATTGATTCGTAAATCGTAAATTTCGTTTATAGTAACGGCTCCAGGAACGGATTAATTACGAACAACGAGGGACCACTGTACGTATAAAGATACACAACATATCCCTCCAAACTGCCAATATCCCAAACCCCTCCTTTAAAGTGCAGGCATTGTACTTCCCATTTCCAGGACTCAAGTCCGACTATATGAAAATAACTGGTTTCCCTGAATCCCTTCACTAAATATTACCCTGCTCACACTCCAACAGATCGTCAGGTCCCAAGTGTCATTCATCTCCATTCACTCCTATCTAACACGCTCATGCACGCTTGCTGGAAGTCCAAGCCCCTCGCCCACAAAACCTCCTTTACCCCCTCTTTCCAACCCTTTCGAGGACGACCCCTACCCCTCCTTCCTTCCCCTATAGATTTATATGCTTTCCATGTCATTCTACTTTGATCCATTCTCTCTAAATGACCAAACCACCTCAACAACCCCTCTTCTGCCCTCTGACTAATGCTTTTATTAACTCCACACCTTCTCCTAATTTCCACACTCCGAATTTTCTGCATAATATTTACACCACACATTGCCCTTAGACAGGACATCTCCACTGCCTCCAACCGCCTCCTCGCTGCTGCATTTACCACCCAAGCTTCACATCCATATAAGAGTGTTGGTACTACTATACTTTCATACATTCCCTTCTTTGCCTCCATAGATAACGTTTTTTGACTCCACATATACCTCAACGCACCACTCACCTTTTTTCCCTCATCAATTTATAATTAGTATTATATCAAATAAATGAATAAATTCTGTAATGCTCTTATTGATTTTTGTGGGCATATAGTAAGAATTAACACAAATTGATTTTTGGGTAAAATCTCAAAATTCTACATGCTAATATGGTGTCATAGAAGGTGCTAATTGTACAAGAGATAATAAATGATAAACACAAAAAAGATACTAGGGGGAAATAATTTATAACTGAAAAAAGTATGTATTAATTTATAAGGCTGTGTATTTTATTAATATTATTATTATTATTAGTTATATTTTATTCCACTGGGCATCTCCCACCAAGACAGGGTAAACCCCCCAAAAAAGAGGAAACTCATTCATCATCATTCATTCAATTGCTGTCTTGCCAGAAGCACACAGACATCACAATTCAGATGAGCCTCTAAACTGCAGCTTCCTTTATCCTCTGAGTGCAGTAGGGATGGCACCAAAGGGAGGCCTACAACCCCCCAAAATTCCCTCAGTCTTCAGAAGCCCCTAAATAAAAAATAGTAATAATAATAATGCTGCATCAAAACAGTCTCCTAGGCCCCCTTCCAACCAGATAGCCCAAAATGTAGAAATTCTCACACTGCCTCAGGAGTAGTGGCTAATCAGTTCCCCCAAATCCCTTCAACAGCACATCAAGTCATAAAAACCACTTGCCTCTACTCACTCTGATCTATCATGGTTACACAAGCCAACATGTTAGTAGTTCAACCTCCTGGCACTTGGAACCTCCTTTACATCCCTCCCTCCCTCCAACCCTTCCCAGGATGACCCCTCCTTCTCTCTTGTTTTTTTTTTTTTTTTTTTTTTTTTTCCAACAAGTCGGCCGTCTCCCACCGAGGCAGGGTGACCCAAAAAAGAAAGAAAATCCCCAAAAAGAAAATACTTTCATCATCATTCAACACTTTCACCACACTCGCACATTATCACTGTTTTTGCAGAGGTGCTCAGAATACAACAGTCTAGAAGCATACACATATAAAGATACACAACATATCCCTCCAAACTGCCAATATCCCAAACCCCTCCTTTAAAGTGCAGGCATTGTACTTCCCATTTCCAGGACTCAAGTCCGACTATATGAAAATAACCGGTTTCCCTGAATCCCTTCACTAAATATTACCCTGCTCACACTCCAACAGATCGTCAGGTCCCAAGTACCATTCGTCTCCATTCACTCCATTCACTTATAGGTAGTAGGTTGGTAGACAGCAACCACCCAGGGAGGTACTACCGTCCTGCCAAGTGAGTGTAAAACGAAGCCTGTGATTGTTTTACATGATGGTAGGATTGCTGATGTCTTTTGTCTGTCTCATAAATATGCAAGATTACAGGCATGTCTTGCTACTTCTACTTACACTTAGGTCACACTACACATACATGTACACATTTATTTATACACACTCATCTGAGTTTTCTTTGATTTTATCTTAATAGTTCTTGGTCTTATTAATTTTCCTTTTATATCCATGGGGAAGTGGAATAAGAATCTTTCCTCCGTAAGCCATGCGTGTTGTAAAAGTCAACTAAAATGCCGGGAACAATGGGCTAGTAACCCCTTTTCCTGTAAAGATTACTAAAAAGAATAAGAAGAAGAAAATTGTCTCTCTTGTTATTGTTATTATTATTATTATTATTTTCAGCTGTACATTTAGTGCTTCTTTTTTATTATAATAACTTATTTTCAGAAAAATACATCAAATACTAATGTCAAACAATATTGCTGTATTAGTGGCCAGAAAGTCATTATTACTAATTATTATTATTATTATTATTAATATCATTATCGTAAAAAGCTTTAAACCTATGGTGATCATTCAACACTAAAACTAGTTTTTTCGTGGGTGACTAATATCGGCTTTATATTTTCTCTCTTCTTAAAATAATTATTGCATTTTACAATGTTCAAAATTTGTGTAAACAAGATACTGTACTATGTGGGTGCAAACCTAGGATAATCCACATAACACATTGTTTACATAGTTTGTTACATTCATGAAAGTGTGAAATCTGTTTGCATACTGTACTTCAATAGGGTTTTAATTCAGAAAAATTTAGTATTTTGACATATTTATATAATGGTATCTTTTCTTCCAGGATCGTTTGGGACATCTTTCCTGGCACCAGGCTGATTCGTTTTATAGCAGTTGACAAGACTACTCACAAACTCTCTTCTTGGAATCTTGAGGACCAGAGCCTTACAAATTTGATGAATGCATTTATGATGCTTGGGCCAGCAAAAAATGTAGGAGTTGGGAAACTTGATCTCTTGAAAGGTCTGAGAGCTGCCATTGAAGCCTTGACAGAGCCATCTGCTATTCAGCATGAGAAAAGAACTTCTCTTACGGAGAATGCAACAAAGGTCCTTAATAAAGGAAGAATTATACTAGTGACAAAAGTAGATTGTGAAGAGGAAGTAAAAACTTTAAAGGAAAAATTCCATGATACTCTTTTACATTTGAACAAGATTGCTGCTTCAACAGACAACTTGATGGCTATTAATCACTGTGATCTTGTTCTTCTGAACCTGTGGCCAGAAGGTCCAGGTTGTCCAATACCACGCAGATCTTGGCCAGATGTTTCTACTATAATGTCCTGTGAACTTACTAATATTCAGGGAGGTACAGCTTTGGCACCTAAACTCTGTAACCTTGTACTTAAGCATTATGATTTGGCCTCCACTACTGTAACAGGTATACCTATGAAAGAGGAACAAAATGCTAGTTCATCAGCTAATTATGATGTAGAGTTGTTTCACCCTGCTGCTGCTCATGCAGCCATTCTCAAGGGAATACCAGCAGAAACAGCACATTTGAAAACTTATCGTGAGGGTACCGACTATGAAACAGTGACACTAAAATGGTGTACCCCTCGCAGTAATGCCAGCATAGAACTCCAGCACTGCTCTTCTGCCTATAGAATCACATCTGTTGATGTTAACAGCAGACCATCCTCATGCCTTACAAATTTTTTGCTGAATGGACGTTGGGTAATGCTTGAAATGCCACGGAAGTCAGGAAGCAAAGTAATATCTCATATGTTGGCCTGCCATGGTGGTGATATTTATATCCATACAATGTATACATCAAGAAGCATACTAGAAGATCCTCCATCTATTAGTGAAGGATGTGGTGGTCGTGTTACTGACTATAGGATTCCTGATTTTGGAGAGCTTATTAAAGCAAACAGATTAGCACCTTATCCAGACTCTGCATTAGAAAGTGATGATAATACTACACCACTAGAAAAAAGTCGAGAACAGTTAAGTAGGCATACAAAGTACTGGCCAATTACACTTTCCACTACATCTCTCTTCACTTTAGGGTCACAGATTGAACCACTCACCACTTTAATGCTGAAGGAGACACTTACTGAAGCTGAAGTCATTGAATGTAAACAAGTGATTCTCTGCTTAATGAGCATGGAGGCTCGAGGTGACCCATTGCCATCTCCTATGGCTGGGCAACGTGGAAAAGGCATGAAACGGGAGGACCAGTACAGAGTAGTTTGGACAGAATTAGAGCAATATCTACAACTTCACCTTCATTCTGCTGATCATGAAAAAGTACTTGAATGTTTTATGGAATGCCATAACAAGGTAGAAACCCCAGAATATAAAGGTGATGACAAAGTTGATATTGATCAGGCTCTGAAAGAACTTGATGACTACAACTACATGACAGAGAGAGAGAAAGCAGACTTTAATCTGAGTTCTGGCACAAAACATACACCTGCAGAGTTGCCTATTCCAGATAGCAAACGTAGACGAACTGCACCACCTCCACTAGCACCCATGGGCCGCAGTAGTGGTGTTAGCCTTCTTACTCTATGGGAGAACAAAGTAGCCTCTGAGCAATCTCGACGATGTTTGGAATTCCAAGGTAGGCTTAAAGCAGAGGATAATGTCACAAAGTTATATGTAAGCCTACAGAAAGACAAAGATAAAGATGAGGGATCTCGGAAGAAAACTACCTAAATATTGCATGTATGTATAATAGTTTATTACTATTCAGTTCAAATACTGTATATTGTATGTCATTAAATTCTAGAAAGAAAATATGATACTGAAATATTAAAAATATCTATATGTACTGTAGATGCAAAAGTTCAGTGCTTCACTTTTGTATTTTTAAAAGTCATCTTTACACTTTGTATAAAATACAGGAAATTTTTAATACTGTACCTGCTTGTGACAGTTGTTGACCTACAGAATTGTGCCAGATGAACAAGAAAAAAAATTCTCTTAATTTTTAAAAGTATAGTTCTGTACCATATTTACTCTGCTAAGAGTAAATCAGTCCCATAATATTATTGTGTATATAAATAAAATATTCAGTGTGAATTATTATTATTATTATAATCATGGGGAAGCGCTAAACCCATAGGATTATACAGCGCCTGTGGACGGGAAGATGGAAGGTATTCAGGCTAATTCAGGAAACTGGAGCACAGTCCAATTCCCTAGATCAAGAGCCCCTCACTAGTGTCAAGGAACCTCCCTTGAGGGGTATTCAGTGCAAAAAGGTGTAGTATTTGTTCTTTTCCTTTTTAATTTATATTAGATCATCATTAAAGCTTTAGCTTGTATCAAGCAGTTTTAGATATTTAAGCAGCAGTAGGGGCTTCATTGACATGGGGAAGTGTCTGGAAAACTACATGCAAATTGAAACTGTACAACAGGAATATCATGTATTATTATATTAATAAGGGGATTACTAAACCTATAGGGGTTATACAGTGCTTAGGGTATATGAAAGGCATTCAGGTTCATTACAAGGAAGGGGAATGCAGCCCCAGTTTCTTGGATCAAGAGCCCCTCCTTGGCTTCTAGGAACCTTTGATTAAATTAGATAATATTCATGGGGAGTGCTAAACTGTAGGAATCATACAGTGCTTGGAGGAGTGATAGGCATTCATGTTCAGTCCAAGGAAGGGGAGCACATGTCCAATGCCTTGGATCAAGAGCCCCTCACCAATATCAAGGAATCTTCCTTGAGAGGATGAATACCTCATAAAAGTTACAGCACATGAGAAGGATGTAGTCTAGACACTTGCATTCAGTGTTCTTCTACATGTTGTCCTTTTCCTGTAGGTTAAGTACTGTAGCATCTACATTGCTACCTTGGCACCTGACTTCTGTGAGCAAGACTCATACTGCCTGCACTGCACCTCTTCAAAGCAGGCTCTTTTGCACAGTGAAGAGGCTTTTGGTCTGAGGAATTAGACCTTTTGGTCTTCCGACCAAACCTAACTACTCCCATCCCCGTTTCCCTAGCCCATCCTTCCCATCCCTTCTTTCCCCATCCCTCCCCCCCCTCCCTTTCCTGCTTTTGGCCTTTGGGGTCTTTCCCTCTGAGCTTCTAGCTCCTAGGTTGGAGAAAGGGTGTCATTATCCATCTCATTCCATTGAGATCCTTGGTGATGGCATTGTTTGCCGTGGAGTCTGGATCATCTAGGGATGTCCCAATCCTCCTCCAGTTCCAGGGGGTGGCTAAGGATGTCCTTCAGGTGACAGGTGTATCTCTGGAGGCTGCCTGTTGGCTCTGGCAGGTGGTGGCCAATGGAGGTATGTCTTGTAGCAGATTTCCAGTTGCCCTCTCCTTTATCCGCAGAGGTGGCTTGGCGGATATGAGGTTGCTATCCTGGATTACAGGTTTACTGGCATGAAGAGTAGGGATATGGCCAGGTTCCACATAGCATCTGCACTGTTGGCTGTACAGAGGGCTCTCTTGGGTGCAGAGGGGGATCTAATGTATAATCTCTTTCATTCCTCCTGGAAGCTATCCCTCTACATTCCCCCCACCCATACACATGACCTTCCTACTCCCGGGCCCTTTCCTGCAGCAGTCTTTACAGACCCTGCCATGCCTTTGGACCATTCTTCAGACCTCTCTTCCAACCCGGTACCTTCTCTCCCCTCTGGTACCATGGTTTTGACTGACCCTTTACACACTTCTGGCCTCCATGCAGCTTTGACTGTGATACCAGCTTCCCCACATACAGTGTGTTGATTTTCTGATTGTATATACAACTCAGGACGGTCTGCCTCTAACCTGTCATCGATGATCCTCCATTTTTCTCTCATGCTTCTAAGAAACATCCAACCAAGCAACTCCTCCCACTCTGTTTCAAAGGCCTTCTTGGACAAAATTCTTTATGCTTCAGCCAACTTCTACTACTGTCTTTCCAACCACAGCATCAAGGCACTTCTTTGCCATGTTGGGCAGAACATTTCCTTCCATGTTCTTAAGAGTGGCACATGCATTGTCACAGTACAGAATGCAGACCAGGCACATAATCTTTCACTTCTTGATATTGTTAACAATACGCCAGTTACAACTCACAACCTCATGATCTCTTACTGTCCCTACTTCTTCACCCTCCCAATCATGTGTTTAAATGTTTACTCTCCCCCTCCAATCTAAATTGACGCCACACATCCTGTCTGCAAAGTCTACATCTTCATTTACGTTCAAATCTCCATACTTTGCTGCATTACACTGCAGCCCGCATCTACTTGAACATGTGGTATACAGTCTGTTCTTTACATTTTTCTCCTCTGATTTCTTCCTTACCTCTTTCTCTTCTCTTATTAGATTTTAATGTTCTTCATTTCCTCTGGGGAGGGTTTCACTGTGACTCTTGTGGTTATCAGTTAAGAGACTCTTCTCACTTCTCTTCCCCTCCATGTTTTAAATACGGGTACTCCTACTCATTTCAACCCTCACATTCAAACTTTTTCTTGAATAAATCTCTCAATTTGCTGTTCCTCAACTGCACTTGACTATCTGGTCAGTGCTCCCTGATTTACATGACAGCAATCATTTTCCTATCTGTCTTACTCTTTATGCATATTTTCATCCTCTTTGTATCCCATGTTGGCAGTTTGAATGGGTGAATTGGGCCATTTACTGGCATCAAACTGTTTTTAATAAAGAACCTTCTCCTTTGTCCTCAACTGCTGAGCTATTACAGCTATTTTTGTTCTCGGTTTTAAGTGCAGCCTAAAATACAATCCCTCAAACCTTAGGTAGGCACCCTTAGAAATGCATGCTTTGGTGGTCTTGTACTTGTGCTTGTATGGTGCATTTGAAATGTGCTGCATGGGGCTGATATTGTTATAACAGGACTACAGAGTGACTCCTCGATTTTAACCCATGATTAGTGGCCCACTGGGAAACATGGTCGATAGCATTCTGGAGAGGGGCTGCCACTAGGTAAGCAGTCAGTGCCTGCACAAGCAATAGCAAAGTCATCAACAAAGTGATGACCAAATATTAGATGGGAGAATACAGGCTAGATCATAACCAATAGAAAGAGAGTGGTGCTGAAGGTGTCCCTGAGAGACACCTTCAGCTTGGTTATAGTCAGGGAAAAGCAGATTATCAACCCAGACATGGAAATGTCTGTCAGACAAAAAGTTTTTAAGGAAAAGCAGCAGATTGCCCCAGAGGCCTAAGGAATGAGCTTGGGCTAAGATGTTATATCTCCAAGTAGTGTCATGTGCTTTTTCAAGATCAAAAAAGACTGCGATAACTGAGTGGTTACATTATGAACATGGGTATCTAACCGGGTTAAGGGGTCGATAGTGGAGCGGCCATTACGAAAGCCAAATTGATGAGTGGCAAGACTATTGTCTCTCTCTAAATACCACACCTAATGTCTATTTACTAGACATTCCTTAAGCTTGCAATCTTCACTGGCAAGAGCAATGGGGCATTAGTGGGAGGCACCACAACCCAGAGTACCTGGTTTAGGAAAGGACAAAACTACGGTAGTTTTCCATGGAAGGGGAAGAAACTCTGTGACCGAACAAGATTAAAAAGACGTGACTATCTAAACTGTCGTATCTGGGCGCCTTCGCAAAGACAGTGATTATGTACGAGTGATGGTGAAAATGTTGACTGATAGTAAAAGTTTTTTTATTTCTTTTTGGGTTTTTCTTTCTTTTGGGTCACCCTGCCTCAGTGGGAGATGGCCGACGTGTTAAAAAAAAAAATGGGACTAAGAGGGCTGATGGGCGTAAATGTTGTCCCCACTTGTTAAATTTTGATCCAGGGGATTATGAAAGGGGTAATTATCTGTTAATCTGTTCTCCCACCAATTTCATTGCTGAGGTGGTCTGCACCACCCAAAGGGCATAAGATTAGATTTTAATTTCACCGAGACCATCTTCAGTCGGAGATTGATAGAGTATACAGCTGCTTGAATTTCATGTTGATGTCTTAAAGGTTTGCTCATCCATTGTTGCTTGTTTTGAGAACCTTTTAAATTAACTACCAGATAAATGAATGGTCACTTTAAAATGTACATCATTATTATACAAAAAAATATGCATTAAATCTGAATGGATTATACAGTGCTGCGAGTAGAAATGTGCAAGGGTAGGGGATTAGTAGAGGTAAGGGTTAGTGTAGGGTGTAAAATTCATGTCAAAGTTGGTGCAATTTGTTAGTTTCCATCAAAAAAAGCAAGGAAAAAAGTCTGTTAAAGATGGGGCTTTTGGCAAGGTGGTCAGTTAGATCTAATGAGTATGTGAGGATGATGTAGGGAGTAAATTCTGCACACTTGCTGATAAATAGAGGATTCTATTAAGATATGGTGAGCTGATAATGTAATGTGGCAGTTCTTGCAGAACTGTGATAACGACTTGCTGAATGGAGTGAAGATTAACCCATGACAAGTCAGTCTTAATACTATCAGGCTGTAGGTATGAATCTTGCTCTGTTCAGTGAGGTGACAGGTATTTCTCCATGTGATATCAGTGTGTGCCAGTTGTGCATGTTGGATAGAAAACTTGTCGAGTTCTAACTCAGATTAACGAGCAAACTGATTCCTTCTATGTGAATGCTTTGGCATTTTGTATTATTCACGAGAAGTGATAGACCTATAGGGTTATATGTAGCCTAGGAAATGGGAGGCATTCAGGTTCGATCCAGTAATAGTAGTTAAGTCCCATTCCTTGGCCACAGGATCTATAAGATTTCCTTGTGGGAATTACTAATAACACGTCACTTGCAAATGCTAATAATTTAGGCTGACAGAGTAGCAACTAGTTACTGGGTATGAAGAAGAGGCTAAGTGTATTCTTGAGGTTCCCTGCAGCCCCACATAACACAATCCTCATTATTTCTATCATAATAGTAATACATGTACTGGCACAATATTACATCTGTATATCCTCCTGGTTTATTGTGAAGTGCATTATATATTATATAGCACAAATATAAATAATGTTTTGGTGATTTTTTGAAGTTCCCCTGGGCAAATTAAAGTCATTATCTTTCTTTCTATGGCATCTATTGGTGATTACAAATCCTGCCATAAGTTTTAATTTAATTTACACAGCAGTAAATGCTTAAAGTTCTTTATAATATAAGTAAATATATACTTTTCATATAATTTAAAATAAAAATGGTGCCTACAGTATTATGCCTACAAATGCTGGTTTCTATGTTTACCAGTGGTATAGTAACAAAAACTGCTATGTTGCAATACTTTTTGATATTATTTTATAACATGGTAAATTTATGGGATAAATTTAGCTTTGTAATCAGACTGTACTGCTTAATATATTAATAATAATTAAGTTTTAGAAATATCTTGACAGTTATTTTAAGAGATACTATGCACTTTATACATGTAAACATAAAAATTTCTGTGGTAATGTTAACTCACTGCCTAAAAAAAAGGTAGATAATTTTTTTAAGTCTTAATGAACTCACACTAGGTGTGATATATGAGCAGGTTATGCTCTTGCTAATCACCTGATTTATCACACTGACTCCAATCTTTGATCTACTGTGTAGGGAAATGCTGTGATGCATTAGTATTTTCAGATCAAAGCAGTGGCTCAGATTGCTTGAAACAAAGGCAGGTTCTTTTGGTATATCCCACAATGTCTTGGAGCTAGCTCAAATAATATTTTTGTTAGGTAAACATTAAACATGTTTTGTAATTTTAATGTATTTTTTGCGATCATTTGTGAGGCTTAGCATTGTTAATATCAGATCTTTCTTGCAAATAAATAAGTGTAACTTTAGTGTACAATATTAAAAGAAATTTGCATTTATTCTACAATGATCCAATTCCCACTGCAGCACTACCAATGGAAGCTGCCTTAGAGCAAGGCTGATAGTAGTCCCTTTTTCCTCTCTCTCTCTCTCTCTAGGAGGTGGATTTCACAAAGCAGAAATCATTCTACTACTAAACATTAAGAAGCAATAAGAACTAATAACATAATAGGTATAGTAGACTGATGTCAAATTTATGACAGTTTACCAAGAAAAAAAGGAGCAATAATAAAATGATTACATGCAAAGATCATGAATAACTAAGTCAATAATTTACAAGAAAAAATTTTATCTCAAAATATTTACTGGTGAACTACAAAGCATTGTTACTGTAATTTTTTAAAACAATATTGTTTACTAGCATTGTAAGAAGGAAGATTTTTTTTTTTGTTGCACTATTTTTAAATATATAACATACAGTATATGAAGGCTTTACTCAATGATTTAAGCTGTACTGGAGTGGAAATATAAAACAGTAAGCCAACTGGTTTTATATATACTGTATTGCATATACTTTTCTACATTATATTGTATATCATTGTGCAAGGCTACTTTGTACCACTGGCTGCATATGAAAGGATTTCAAAATTATACTAAGCATATGAAAATTCATATACAGATGATATAATTTAATGCACTGTATGTTTCAGTATAGCAGATTGCATTGTGACAAAAATATGTGATATCCTATTCCTGAATATATCTCGTGTGAAAATGCTGTACCAAATTATCAAAGCTGTGTATCATACAGTGCAATTAAAATATCACATAACCATGTGGAAATTAGGTGTGGAATTAGTAAAAGTATTAGTCAGAGGGCTGAAGAGGGGTTGTTGAGGTGGTTTGGTCATTTAGAGAGAATGGAAGAAGGTAGAATGACTTGGACAGCATATAAATCTGTAGGGAAAGGAAGGTGGGGTAGGGGTCGTCCTCGAAAAGTCTGGAGGGAGGGGGGCAAAGGAGGTTTTCTGGGCGAGGGGCTTGGACTTCCAGCAAGTGTGTCTGAGCATGTTAGATAGGAGTGAATGGAGATGAGTGGTTTTTGGGAACTAACAAGCTGTTGGGGTGTGAGCAGGGTAATATTTTGTGCAGGGATTCAGGGAAACCGGTTAGCCGAACCCGAGTCCTGGAAGTGGGAAGTACAATGCCTGCACTTTAAAGGAGGGGTTTGGGATATTGGCAGTTTGGAGGGACATCTAAATTGTTATATCTGAGAGCCTCTGCAAAGACAGTGATTATGTATGAGTGATGGTGAAAGTGTTGAATGATGAAAGTTTTTCTTTCTTTTGAGATTTTTTTCTTTCTTGTTGGGTTACCCTGCCTCAGTTGGAAATGGCCGACATGTTAAAGAAAATAAAAACAACCATTTTCTGTTATATATTGTACAAGAACAAAATTATGAGGAATAAAATTATATGGGGAGGTAGTAGGTTGTAGACAGCAACTGCCCAGTGAGGTACTACCGTCCTGCCAAGTGAGTGTGAAATGGAAACCTGTAATTGTTTTACATGATGGTAGGACTGCTGGTGTCTTTTTTCTCTCTCATAAAGATGTAAGATTTTGGTGGGATATAGCCGGTTTGTTGAAAGAAGAAGAAACATGCAAGGTTTCAGGTACATCTTGCTACTTCTACTTACACTAAGGTCACACTACACATGCATGTACAAGCATATATATACACACACCCCTCTGGGTTTTCTTCTGTTTTCTTACTAGTCCTTGTTCTTGTTTATTTCTGCTTATCCCCATGGGGAAGTGGAACAGAATTCTTCCTCCATAAGCCATGCGTATCGTCAGAGGCAACTAAAATGCCGGGAGCAAGGGGCTAGTAACCCTTCTCCTGTATACATTACTAAAATTAAAGAGAGACTTTTGTTTTTCTTTTTAGGTCACCCTACCTCAGTGGGATATGGCCATTTTGTTGGAAACAAAAATATATGGCTTTATAGATTTCAAGCATAAAAAATATCTGTAGTATAAAGAAACGACACACTTTCTTCAACTTCTACAAACATAATGCTGATGAACATTAAGTGCTATACTAGTGATTTTACTTATATTTGTCATGACAAAATTTAATATATTGAATTAAAATGCTATAAACAAAATGCATATGCTGTATCTGGTTAAGACAAAAGTGCAAATCTCAAGGCCTTTTTATATAACAATAACATATTTTAATCTGTTACCACCATATAATCAGCATAATTTTCTTTCAAATGCAGCCATTTCTTCCTCGTTGAAAAATTAATTACCACTGTATATTATGCAAATTCAGCTTCTAGCTTCACAATTTTTAAGCCTCTTAAATCTTATTTTTTACTAAACTTGTTGAACACTCGCCCTCAACTAATAGTACACATTTAAATGTAACCCACAGGATTTTGGTTAATATAAATTTGTTATAAAATTTCTTGTAGCATTAAAAATATTATTACATACAGTAATTAAAAAGTGGCAAGGGAAGTGTCAATTAATTTAGCATTAATAAATTCCATGTAATGCTAATTAAATTTTTTTTTTTAAATTAATTGTATTGCTAATACATTATACTGTTTAAGAGGTCTACACACAGTGAAAAAGAAAAAAACACCTTGTTACATAGCATTTTTTTTATGAATTTACAACCATAACATACTAAACTTTGACAGTGACTACAAGTTATCCAATACATTTCCTGACGAGACTAAAGTGTTTACAACAATCTATTTATTTGTTTCTATTACTGTTAGAAGCATTCAGCCAACTGGGGACAGTATGGTTTGTCACAGGCTGTGCTACATCGCTCTCTAGCTTCTAATGCATTGAAGAGAAGTGGCTTCTTGCAGAAAGTGCATTCCTGAAAAATCAAAAGTAGTTAGACGTTAAGTACAAAAAAGTTACCATTTAACATCATGTTATTATATCTAAAAGTAAAACCTTTTAGTACACAATTTACAGCTGGTACTGTGTGTAGACAAACTGTAAACTGAACCTGAGTGTGGAGGTGGGATGTACAGTTCCTGCACACTGAAAGATGGGGAGGGACTGTTGCAGTTTGGAGGATCATTTAAACTGTGATGTACACCCATCTTTTTTTTGGGGGGGGAAACTCTTGAATGAATGATGTGCTAATATTTTTTTAGTCCCCCTACCTTGGTGGGACACAGCTGGTGTAATTAAAAAAAAAATGGTTTTATTTTTTGTGACAAGTTATGCTGGTAAAGTATCTTTCCCTCAGTATATGTAGAAATGATCATTCCTTTGATATGTATTCACCTATATGTGGTTGCAAGGGTCAAGTCACAGCTCCTAAATGCTGGTTTGGCTGTCTCGAGAGTTACTATTGTACTGTAAGTGTATTAAAAAAATTTATATTTCATGAAACAACAAAAGGTTTATCATTAGTGTATTTATAAACCTTCTTTCAACAAATCGGCCATATCCCACCAAGGCAGGGTGACCCAAAAAGAAAAACAAATGTTTCTTTAAATTTAGTAACATGCAGGAGAAGGGGTTACATCATGCATGGCTTAAGGAGGAAGAATTCTGTTCCACTTTCCAATGGAGATAAGCAGAAATAAACTAGAACAATAACATAGTTATGAAAAGGCTTTAAAATGGATAGAGTGGATAGGGGAGCAAATGTGAGACAGATGTTTGCAAGTATATAGTAAATAGGTGGAAGTTACATCAATGCATGCTGTAAGGTTTTTAGAGGAATTTGAGGCTCAGGTTTCAAGGTGTGTAGTAAGCAGAATAGAACTAACTTACCAGTAAAATAAGGCTCAGATAGGGATGGTATGTCATCATGGCGTGTTAATATATTGTAATAGTGGAAGTTGTAAAGAGTAAATCTTAAGGTGTTCGGGTAGTAGGGGTGGTGATTAAATATGTGGAATTAAATACAAAATGGGAAGTGACAAGTTACTATTTGCTGATGATACTGTGGGGTTAAAAGAAAAATGCTAAGGTAGTGGGAGAGGGGTGAGGTAATTAAAGTGAAAAATAAAAATGAGTAAAGAAGGGTATCAGGGATTTAGATCAAAGGTTAGTGGACGAATTTGGAGTGTGTTGTTAAAGGTAGAAAGTTGATAAGTGAACATAGAAAAAAGTAAGGTGATGAGGGTGATCAAATGATTAGATAAAGATAAAAAATTAGGTGAGGAGTATGCAAGTGAATGTTTTCAGATATTTGGGAATTGAAGTATCAGTGGATGGATTTATGAAGGATGAGGTTAATCATAGAATTGATGAAGGAAAAAAGGTGAGTGGTGCATTGAGGTATATGTGGAGGCACAAAATGTTATCTACGGAGGCAAAGTGGCTTAGCGCTTCTTTTTGATTATAATAATAATATGGAGGCAAAGAAGGAAATGTATGAAAGTATAGTAGTACCAACACTCTTATATGGGTGTGAAGCTTGGGTTGTAAATGCTGCAGCGAAGAGGCAGTTGGAGGCAGTGGAGATGTCCTGTCTAAGGGCAATGTGTGGTGTAAATATTATGCAGAACAAGAACTAGAGAGAAAATAGAAGAAAACCCAGAGGGGTGTGTATATATATGCTTGTACATGTATGTGTAGTGTGACCTAAGTGTAAGTAGAAGTAGCAAGATGTACCTGAAATCTTGCATGTTTATGAGACAGAAAAAAAAAATGCCAGCAATCCTACCATCATGTAAAACAATTACAGGTTTCTGTTTCACACTCACTTTGCAGAACGGGAGTACCTCCCTGTGCAATTGCTGTCTACCAACTTACTACCTATAATTTTTTTTTTTTTTTCAACAAGTCGGCCGTCTCCCACCGAGGCAGGGTGACCCAAAAAAGAAAGAAAATCCCCAAAAAGAAAATACTTTCATCATCATTCAACACTTTCACCACACTCACACATTATCACTGTTTTTGCAGAGGTGCTCAGAATACAACAGTTTAGAAGCATACACATATAAAGATACACAACATATCCCTCCAAACTGCCAATATCCCAAACCCCTCCTTTAAAGTGCAGGCATTGTACTTCCCATTTCCAGGACTCAAGTCCGACTATATGAAAATAACCGGTTTCCCTGATTTTTTTTTTTTTTTCAACAAGTCGGCCGTCTCCCACTAAATATTACCCTGCTCACACTCCAACAGATCGTCAGGTCCCAAGTACCATTCGTCTCCATTCACTCCTATCTAACACGCTCATGCACGCTTGCTGGAAGTCCAAGCCCCTTGCCCACAAAACCTCCTTTACCCCCTCTCTCCAACCCTTTCGAGAATGACCCCTACCCCGCCTTCCTTCTCCTATAGATTTATATGCTTTCCATGTCATTCTACTTTGATCCATTCTCTCTAAATGACCAAACCACCTCAACAACCCCTCTTCTGCCCTCTGACTAATACTTTCATTAACTCCACACCTTTTCCTAATTTCCACACTCCGAATTTTCTGCATAATATTTACACCACACATTACCCTTAAACAGGACATCTCCACTGCCTCCAACCATCTCCTCGGTGCTGCATTTACCACCCAAGCTTCACACCTATATAAGAGTGTTGGTACTACTATACTTTCATACATTCCTTCTTTGCCTCCATAGATAACGTTTTTTGACTCCACATATACCTCAACGCACCACTCACCTTTTTTCCCTCATCAATTCTATGATTAACCTCATCCTTCATAAATCCATCCGCCGACACGTCAACTCCAGTATCTGAAAACATCACTTTTTCATATCCTCCCCCAATTTTGATATCCAATTTTTCTTTATCTAAATCATTTGATACCCCTCATCACCTTACTCTTTTCTTGTTCACTTTCAACTTTCTTCTTTACAACTTCCCAACTCATCACTAACCTTTGCAATTTTTCTTTAGAATCTCCATAAGCACAGTATCATCAGCAAAAAGTAACTGTTCAATTCCCATTTTGAATTTGATTCCCGAAATTTAATCCCACCCCTTCTCCCGAACACTCTAGCATTTACTTCCTTTACAACCCCATCTATAAATTTATTAAACAACCATGGTGACATTACACATCCTGTCTAAGACCTACTTTACCGGGAAGTAGTCTCCCTCTCTTCTACACACCCTAACCTGAGCCTCATATCTCATAAAAACTCTTACAGCATTTAATAACTTACACCTATTCCATATACTTGCAACATCTGCCACACTGCTCCTCTATCCACTCTATCATATGCCTTTCTAAATCCATAAATGCAATAAAACTTCCCTACCTTTATCTAAATACTGTTCACATATATGCTTCAATGTAAACACTTGATCTACACATCCCCTACCCACTCTGAAACCTCCTTGCTCATCCGCAATCCTACATTCTGTCTTACCTCTAATTCTTTCAATTATAACCCTACCGTACACTTTTCCTGGTATACTCAGTAAACTTATTCCTCTTTAATTTTTACAGTCTCTTTTGTCCCCTTTCCCTTTATATAAAGGGACTATACATGCTCTCCGCCAATCCCTAGGTACCTTCCCCTCTTTCATACATTTATTAAACAAAAGTACCAACCACTCCAACACTATATCCCCCCTGCGTTTAACATTTCTGTCATGATCCCATCAGTACCAGCTGCTTTACCCCCTTTCATTCTACGTAATGCCTCACGTACCTCCCCCACACTTACATTCTGCTCTTCTTCACTCCTAAAAGATGGTATACCTCCCTGACCAGTGCATGAAATTACTGCCTCTGTTTCTTCCTTAACATTTAAAAGTTCCTCAAAATATTCTCGCCATCTACCTAATACCTCCATCTACTAACTCCCCTACCTATAAATATCTTAATCTAAATCCCTGACGCTTCCAATTTTCAAAGTAACAAAAAAGGGTACTGTATCGAATTAGTGGGATGAAGGATACTTGTGTCATAGTTACTATGTGTGGTGATGCAATTCAGGTTATTAATGTGAACTGTGATTTCTGCACACTTTTGGCAAGCCAGCCTATTGAATGAAGGATGGTGAATGCGTTTCATTTTGGTAAGACTACCATACCTTGCTGAAATATAAACAATGTGGTAAAAAAGTACCTGGTTAAATTTCAAACCTGCTTCCCTTTGAGAATTTTTGTTTTTTACCCTACATCACTTGCATATGACTGAAAAACTTAGGGGTGCCAACTGAATCTCCCCAATTCCTGCCACTGTGCAGGAATTGGGGAGATTCAACTTTACAATTCAACAATTTAAAAGCATCATGATCTGCACAGCCTTTGTGCTATGGCACACTATGAACATCAAGAGGATAAGAGTTGGTTCAAACAACATTTAAACAGGCCACTTTGTCTATGTCAAGAGATCATCTGCTATAGTTGAAGGAAACTGGAAAGAGAATTTCTTGATAAACAAATATGCAATTACAGTATATAGTGTGCATAAAAGCTAGCCTCTTCCTTTGCTCTGGCAAAGCAAACAATGTCAAGCTGGGAACTGGATGCATGGTACTTGTAAAACCCTGCATTAATGGTATTTCTGGTGAAGCATTATAAGTTAGGCTTTGGGATATCCAATACCCAATAAACAAAGACCATATTAAAAGAAAAGAAATAAAAAAGACTTACATCAGAACAGTTGCTATTCCTCAATGGCAATCCAAGGAGTTTCCAGACAGTTGTTAGGTCAGAAACAAAAGAATCCATCATTTCTGGTGTATGTTGGGGAGTAGGAGCTATACGAAGCTTCTCTTGACCTCTGGGCACCGTTGGGTAATTTATAGCTTGCACATAATGACCATAATTACGAATTAGCTCATCCGATATTTTTGTACACTGTAAAGGGTCTCCCACCTGTAGGAACAAGATTTTATGGTCAGGTGTGTATAAGCTACCCTTTTTTTTAAACATGATGGGCATCTCCACTGAGGGAGAGTGAACCTAATGTAACTTTCTTTGAAAAAATAGAAATCAGAATATACAATACTGTGTCCACAATCAACAAAAACCTACAATGCTGATAAAAGGCATTCACTGCTTATGGCTATTCTGTTAGAATCCTCCAGTCTATTTTTTACTCTGCTATAAATAAGTGGGAAAAAAAATCATCACATAATGGGGAATTGTGGAAGGAATTCCCCAGTCACCTAACCCTGCACCCTATTTCACAATGCTTAGCAAACGGTATCTGTCGTACTCTTCTCTTTTCTTTTTTTTTGTGCATTTCTCATAGTTTTTAGTCCTATAATATTTCATTACCCATTAAGGAGCCAATGATCCCAAGAACAAGAAACATATGTAATAGATAATCTTACTGGAAATATCTAACTAATACCAAGACTGCTACCACTCAAAGAACTTGTTTACAGAATTTAAATAGTCTGTATTTTGACATTCTTTAAGTTATGGAAAAGAAAAGGCAAAAATTAATTTTGTTTACACTGCTGTATATTTTCTTATTAAATTTTTTCATTTAAAAATTATTCTTCAACAATGTTCATAAGTTGCTAATACAGTACAATGCCACATTACTGTTCTTCAACATATGTTTGAATTATCATAGGACTAGAAATGCATACGAGGCAAATATGCAAACTGAATGTACTGTACTTACATGAATAGGGATTATATGGGATGGACAATGTTCAACTGGTAAGCCATTATTCATGAGTGAATCTCGCAGATAACGAACAGCCTTCTGGTGTTTTGCACGCATCATACATCCCTCAGGGCCGCTCAGAATATTAACAGCAGCCAATGCCCCGGAAACAACAGTTGGAGGCAGAGAAGTTGTGAAAATAAACCCAGCAGCATAACTTCTTATCATGTCCACTAGGGACCCACTTCCTGCTATGTAACCACCAATGTTGCCAAAGGCTTTACCTAAAAAATGAAGGTACATACGTATTTTAATTATGGTGCCTATTTCTAACCAGTATGTAATTATTATTAATTTTTTTTTTATTAACACACTGGCCGATTCGCACCAAGGCAGGGTGGCCCGAAAAAGAAAAACTTTCACCATCATTCACTCCATCACTGTCTTGCCAGAAGGGTGCTTTACACTACAGTTTTTAAACTGCAATAGAAATACTGTAATAATTTTGGGTTAAACATTTCCTTTCACTGGTGCTATGTCCTGGAAAGAGTTCATAAATCCAATATAATGTGTTAATTTCTAAAAATGTCATAGAGAAATCAATTAACCACCATAGGTAATTACAATTGGTAATAACCATTTTTAACTTAGCTCATTATGAAATACAGAGCTCATTAATCACTATTAGACTTTTTATTTCCATTCTGTTATCAATATACAATGAAACCAGTGTTGCAGAACTCGTCCTCTTAAAACTTCTCCAAAGCATGGTAGAGAGTTAAGGTAATTTATTCTCGTTTAACAGATGGCCTGTTTACGGTTCCATAACAAGAAATTGTAATAATAACTTGGGATTGCAAAACAAATAACTAAAATTTAAAATCTTTACTAGTAAAGTTTAGCTGAATTTATACTTATATAATGTTAGGACATTGGACATAAAATGAGGAGTCTAACTCCTACACTTCTCTTGGTACATACATTATATATATAACTTCATTAACTATAAAGATCCAGTTCAACCAGCATATTAATATGGATAAATCAACCTTACAAGTTCGGACTTTGTACTATCTTCACCAATTATATCAACCACAAGGTAACCTACAATGGTTACTATGACATATTCAGTTAGCTGAACCATTAATTCACCAGAGTATGCAAGAGCTCGAAAGTGACAGACTTAAGATAGGAAATCGACCACCCCGGAGAGAGAACTCGATACGCCTCCTGCGAGAGGTCAGCGGGTAACTGAGTGAGGTATGTTCCCTTGACTCTATTCAGGACCAGACTGACTTGAGGCCGATAACACAAAGATAGGTAGGATAATTGATTCAAACGTGATGTTAGGGAACTTCAGGAGGATTTAGACAAACTCTATTCTTAGTCAGAAAAGTGGCAGATGCAGTTCAATGTAGATAAATGCAAGGTTCTGAAGCTCGGGAATGTCCATAACCCTAGCACTTATAAGTTAAATAATGCAGAACTTAGCCATACAGATTGCAAAAAGGACTTTGGGGTTATGGTGAGCAGCAACCTTAAACCAAGACAGCAATGCCTAAGCATAAGTAATAAGGCAAATAGATTATTGGGATTTATATCAAGAAGTGTAAGCAACAGAAGTCCAGAGGTTATACTGCAGCTTTATACATCATTAGTAAGGCCTCACCTAGATTATGCAGCTCAGATCTGGTCTCCATATTACAGAATGGACATAAATTCATTAGAAAACATTCAGCATAGAATGGCTAAATTAATACAGAGCATTAGAAATCTTCCTTATGAAGAAAGATTGAAGACTCTTAAATTACATTCACTTGTTAGACGAAGAATGAGGGGAGACATGATCGAAGTGTATAAGTGGAAGATGGGTATTAATAAAGGGGACATTAATAAGGTCTTGAGGATCTCTCTCCAAGAGAGAACCCACAGTAATGGATTAAGTTGGACAAGTTTAGATTTAGAAAGGACATAGGAAAGTGTTGGTTTGGAAATAGGATAGTTGATGAGTGAAACAGTCTACCTAGTTGGGTTATTGAGGCTAAAACCCTGGGTAGTTTCAAATTTAGGTTGGATAAATGCATGAGTGAGAGAGGTAGGATTTGAGCTGGACTTGCATATGGGTGGATAGAGTTATCAGAGCTTTTTTCTTGGGTAGTTTTGAAAATTTGGTTGGGTAAATGTTCTGTTAGTGGGATGGATTGTAAAGGACCTGCCTAGTATGGGCCAACAGGCCTGTTGCAGTGTTCCTCCTTTCTTAAGTTCTTATGTTCTTATAACTGTTCGAGTTGGGAGCTGTTCGAAACTTGAGGTACCACTGTATTTAGGTATGCATACTGGTCAGAGAGCCCGTCATAAGTCCGAGTCATCGGTAAACAAGTACATCGCTAAGCGAGAAGGGGCTGTACTGTATAATTTCCTGGTATCATATATTTCATACTGTACATTTCCTCACCTTCTCTATTATTATTATTTTTTAAACACACGGGCCATCTCCCTCCGAGGTAGCGTGACCCGAAAATGAAGAAAAAAATTTTCTTCTTTTTACATATAGTAATTTATACAGGAGAAAAGGTTTGGGATATTGGCAGTTTGGAGGGATATGTTGTGTATCTTTATATGTGTATGCTTCTAGACTGTTGTATTCTGAGCACCTCTGCAAAAACAGTGATAATGTGCGAGTGTGGTGAAAGTGTTGAATGATGATGAAAGTATTTTCTTTTTGGGGATTTTCTTTCTTTTTTTTGGGTCACCCTGCCTCGGTGGGAGACGGCCGACTTGTTGAAAAAAAAAAAAAAAAAAAAAAAAAAAATTATTATTATTATTATAGGTTAGTGTAGCAGCAACCACCCAGGAGGTACTACCGTCCTGCAAGTGAGTGTAAAACGAAAGCCTGTAATTCTTTTACATGATGGTAGATTGTGGTGTCTTTTGTCTGTCTCATAAATATGCAAGATTACAGGCATGTCTTGCTACTTCTACTTACACTTAGGTCACATACCATAATGTACACGTTTATTTACACACTCATCTGAGTTTTCTTTGATTTTACTTAATAGTTCTTGTCTATTACTTTTCCTTTTATATCATGGGGAAGTGAATAAGAATCTTTCCTCTGTAGCCATGTGTGTTGAAAAGTCAACTAAAATGCGGACAATGGGTAGTATACCCCTTTTCCTGTAAAGATTACTAAAAAGAATAAGAAGAAAATTGTCAAAGTGGGAAGTCTGAATGTGCATGGATGTTGTGCAAATGATAAGAAAGAGATGACTGTGGATGTTATGAATGAGAAGAAACTGGATGTCCTGGCTTTAAGTGAAACAAAGCTGAAGGGGGTGGGAGAGTTTCAATGGAGAGTAATAAATGGGATTAGGTCAGGGGTTTCAAATAGAGTTAGAGCTAAAGAAGGAGTAGCAATAATGTTGAAGGATAAGCTATGGCAGGAAAAGGTGAGTGGTGCGTTGAGGTATATGTGGAGTCAAAAAATGCTATCTATGGAGGCAAAGAAGGGAATGTATGAAAGTATAGTGGTACCAACACTCTTATATGGATGTGAAGCTTGGGTGGTAAATGCAGCAGCGAGGAGACGGTTGGAGGCAGTGGAGATGTCCTGTCTAAGGGCAATGTGTGGTGTAAATATTATGCAGAAAATTCAGAGTGTGGAAATTAGGAGAAGGTGTGGAGTTAATAAAAGCATTAGTCAGAGGGCAGAAGAGGGGTTGTTGAGGTGGTTTGGTCATTTAGAGAGAATGGATCAAAGTAGAATGACATGGAAAGCATATAAATCTATAGGGGAAGGAAGGAGGGGTAGGGGTCGTCCTCGAAAGAGTTGGAGAGAGGGGGGTAAAGGAGGTTTTGTGGGCGAGGGGCTTGGACTTCCAGCAAGCGTGTGTGAGCATGTTAGATAGGAGTGAATGGAGACGAATGATACTTGGGACCTGACGATCTGTTGGGAGTGTGAGCAGGGTAATATTTAGTGAAGGGATTCAGGGAAACCAGTTATTTTCATATAGTCGGACTTGAGTCCTGGAAATGGGAAGTACAATGCCTGCACTTTAAAGGAGGGGTTTGGGATATTGGCAGTTTGGAGGGATATGTTGTGTATCTTTATACGTATATGCTTCTAAACTGTTGTATTCTGAGCACCTCTGCAAAAACAGTGATAATGTGTGAGTGTGGTGATAGTGTTGAATGATGATGAAAGTATTTTCTTTTTGGGGATTTTCTTTCTTTTTTGGGTCACCCTGCCTCGGTGGGAGACGGCTGACTTGTTGAGAAAAAAAAAAAAAATTATTATTATAACATTCAAAGGAAAGCAATAAACCCTTAAAGTTCATACAACATTTGGGAAATGGGAGGAAATCATGTTAGATCAATCAGGTATGCTTACCAGGATGTAATTTATGTACTCATCCTTCACTGTCCCTGCCCTTGTTGAACTCTGCCCACTTATTTTGCACCTTCCAGTCATCTGCATTTTCCAAGCAGGTGAATACTTTATTTTATTTTTATTAATGCATCGGTTCCCACCAAGGCAGGGTGACCCACAAAGAAAAAAACTCATCATTCACTCCATCACTGTCTTGCCAGGGGTGTGCTTACACTACAGTTAAAAAACTGCAACATAAAAACACCCCTCCTTCAGAGTGCAGGCACTGTATTTCCCAACTCCAGGATTCAAGTCAGGCTTCCTGGTTTCCCTGAATCTTTTCATAAATATTACTTTGCTCACACTCTAACAACAGTCAAGT
This sequence comes from Cherax quadricarinatus, assembly GCF_026875155.1. NCBI lineage: Eukaryota > Metazoa > Arthropoda > Malacostraca > Decapoda > Parastacidae > Cherax > Cherax quadricarinatus. The sequence goes on along the minus strand of NC_069449.1, from coordinate 32,182,812 downwards.
CATAAAAACCATTTGTCTCCACCCACTCCTATCTAACATGCTCATCCACGTTTGTTGGAAGACTAAGGCCCTCGTACACAAAATCTCCTTTACCTCCAACCTTTCCTAAGCTGACCCCTACCCCGCCTTTTTTTCACCGTAGATTTATATACTCTCCAAGTCATTCTATTTCATTCCATCCCCTCTAATGTCCGAACCACCTCAACAACCCCTCCTCAGCCCTCTGGATTATATCTTTAGTAACCCTGCACCTCCTCCTAATTTCCAAACTACAGATTCTCTACATTACATTCACACCATACACTGCCCTCAGATATGACATCTCCACTGATCCCAGCCTTCTCCTTGTTGCAACAGTCATCACCCATGCTTTACACCCATACAAGACTTTGTATGACCAAAATACAACTGATTTCCACTTTTTAACATGTATTATGGTATTATTTCACTCACTTCCAAGGCATTTACTGACTTTACCCTAATTATGAGGAGACAGAGGGATGAGAACATGCCAAAAAAGTATGTAACAAGGTGTCAAAATGCATAAATACAAATATATAATACTGGTATACAAGTCATGATGACATAATGTTAGTTTTTCCTTAAGCAATGCTATGGTAATACTGAACATTAGTTAATGGTTGTATCTTCAAAGAAAAATAAATATTTATGCATAAATTATTACAAAGTACTACATGTCAAGAAAAGTTTTTGGGTAATCCTAATTTTTTTTACCTAGAGTTCCAGAGACAATGTCAATCTTGTAGTGTAAACCATCTCTGTCTGCTATGCCAGCTCCACTCTCACCATAGAGGCCCACTGCATGAACCTCATCAACATATGTTATTGCTCCATACTTGTGAGCCACCTGTTAGAACAAAAATAATTAGCCATAATTTTATTATGCATCAGACTTCTTAATGCATTTACAATGTACTTTCCTTTATTATATATTCTCCCACTGTACAAAATGAAATTTAAAGCTCAGAGCATTCTCTAAAATTTTCTGTACAAGAAAGGTTCTGATTGGTAAATTACTGATAGGTGTAATCCACCTACCAGTAATAATAAAAATAACTGCCTTAGAGGTTATTGGGGTGGTTTGGGAATTTAGAGAATGGAAAGAAAAAAGATGAACAGGGTGTATAAATCTTGGGAAGAAGGTAGGAGGGCTAGGGGGATGGGGTCATCCAAGGAATGGTTTGGGAGGGAGGGAGTAAAGGTTCTGAGTAATAGGGGCCTGAGTGTCCAGTAGGATTGTATAAGCATGTTAGATCGAAGTGGAGACAAGTGGCTTTTAATGGACATGTTGTTGGAGTGTGAGTAAAGTAACATTTATGAAGGGATCCAGGGAAAACTAGTTAGCCAGACTTGAGTCCTAGGGGTGGGAAGGGCAGTGCCTGCACTCTGAAGAAGGGGTGAAGATGGTGCAGTCAGAGGGGGTCATCTGAACTGTGATATCAGCATACTCCTGACAAAACAGTGAATGATGGTGAATGTTTAATTTTTGGGGGTTACCCCTACTTTGGTGGAAGCTGGCTGATGAAAAAAAAAATAGAACCAAACATAATGAAAAGCAACATAGGGTATATAAACATTACATAATCCATGCACTCCCCACCACCCTCATCATACCTACTATCCACTTTTACACAACCCCAACAGCAGACACCCAAAGAAAATTCATCCTCCTGAACAATGACAATGGAGGTAGGCTCCATACATGATTTAAAACTAAATATGACAGAACTGGATGGACAAGTACAATCCCAACAGGCACAGATACAAAGACACTATATCAATATACAGAACAAACTTTTATTGGATCTACTTTTAATCAGAAGTTTATATCACATATAAGGTGAACTATGAGCAAAATTCTCAATAAAGCTTTTTCTGCATACTATGTTTTTATACTTATACATGACCTGAATACCTGAAGAGTGTTTTTTTGGAGCCAACACTCTCTAACAGAGCAGTCCCAGACCAGATCTCTGGTAGATCATGGCCCGATGGACTAAGCTGTTACTTCTAACATCATGCACTCCAGTGTATTAATTACAGCTTGGCTGATTGAGAACCAACTTGAGTAACTTATGGAGTTCCCTCTTGAGACAGCGGGTCTGTTGTAATCCCTTGTTATGATGAAGCTGTGGAAAGTCTTGACCTCTACATATTACGTATTTCAAGTTTACTCAAGCATCATGATTTTCACTGTGGGTGCTTGCACCATCTGCAAACCTCTTCTTTCATAGGAAATAATTTCTGTGTGAAGATTTAGAAACAATCCCTCTAGGATTTTCCAGAATACTGATCCCACATCTGCATACAGAAATCACTCTTCACAAAAAAAGAGGCTCAGCAGACATGTCGTCAACTAAAGTCCAAAGATAACAAGAAAGTAATCATCCCAAAACTTAACCCTTTGACTGTTTTCGACGTATAAATACTCTTACGAGCCAATGTTTCGACGTATATATACTCATAATTTAGCGGTTATCAAGTGGAGAAAGCTGGTAGGCCACATGTGAGGAAGGGTCTGTGTGGTCAGTGTGCACACATAAAAAACCTGCAGCAACATGCGTATGAGAAAAAAAACTGATCGTTTTTTTGGAATAAAACGCCAACTTGAGTTATTTTCGTTAGTATTATCGTTGTATCTCCTTCATGGTCTTAGGTGATAAATGGAACATTTACAAAAAGAGAGATTTTCATTACTCATGAACCGATGAAATAGCTCAAAGTAGCGAAAATGTTCGATTTTTACCATGTCAAGAGTAATAAACACCACACGTCCATACACTCAACTAGGGAGTCTAATATTCTTTACTTAGTGCCTGATATTATATTAACCATTTTTACATAATGCATTTCGTCTGATAACAGTAAATTTGTATTTTTGTATGAATAAAAATAAATAGAAAGCAATAAAATATAAGAGGCCTAGAGATGTGACTAATGAACAGAGCCAATGTTTTTAGTGCACGAATGTCCCCTTGTTTATTCTGGACCCTATTTTGAAATTTGGACATCTTTTTTATTTTGCGTAAATTGCAATTGCATTCGACACCTATTGGGTGTTCCAAATAGTAATGGGGTGCTTGTACTCGCGATAGATAAATGGATTCTAAAGAAATAGCTTGTTTGGTCAACTGGAACATGGAATTGGCTGAAAATTGGGCTCAAAGTCGGTCGAAATCCCCCGATACGCATATGTCGCGAAGACGACGCAACTTTGCGGGACCATAATTCCCACTTTTCGACAAATTTAAAAATTTGGGTCTACCATCGGGAAAGATTCTTATCATTCATAAGAAAAAATATTTTTTTTTTTCAAAATTGAGCGACATAGAATGACAGTTTCAGAGAGGGGCCTGAAACAGTCAAAGGGTTAAATATGTAACTACAATCAATATATGCACTGAAAGACTCAATTAATTTTCCACTGTAAATGATGATGTATTATATACAACTTTTTTTTTTTTTTTTTTTCAACAAGTCGGCCATCTCCCACCGAGGCAGGGTGACCCAAAAAAGAAAGAAAATCCCCAAAAAGAAAATACTTTCATCATCATTCAACACTTTCACCACACTCACACATTATCACTGTTTTTGCAGAGGTGCTCAGAATACAACAGTTTAGAAGCATACACATATAAAGATACACAACATATCCCTCCAAACTGCCAATATCCCAAACCCCTCCTTTAAAGTGCAGGCATTGTACTTCCCATTTCCAGGACTCAAGTCCGACTATATGAAAATAACCGGTTTCCCTGAATCCCTTCACTAAATAATACCCTGCTCACACTCCAACAGATCGTCAGGTCCCAAGTACCATTCGTCTCCATTCACTCCTATCTAATACGCTCACGCACGCTTGCTGGAAGTCCAAGCCCCTTGCCCACAAAACCTCCTTTACCCCCTCTCTCCAACCCTTTCGAGGACGACCCCTACCCCTCCTTCCTTCCCCTATAGATTTATATGCTTTCCATGTCATTCTACTTTGATCCATTCTCTCTAAATGACCAAACCACCTCAACAACCCCTCTTCTGCCCTCTGACTAATACTTTTATTAACTCCACACCTTTTCCTAATTTCCACACCCCAAATTTTCTGCATAATATTTACACCACACATTGCCCTTAAACAGGACATCTCCACTGCCTCCAACCGTCTCCTCGCTGCTGCATTTACCACCCAAGCTTCACACCCATATAAGAGTGTTGGTACTACTATACTTTCATACATTCCCTTCTTTGCCTCCATAGATAATGTTTTTTGACTCCACTCACCTTTTTTCCCTCATCAATTCTATGATTAACCTCATCCTTCATAAATCCATCCGCCGACACGTCAACTCCCAAGTATCTGAAAACATTCACTTCTTCCATACTCCTCCTCCCCAATTTGATATCCAATTTTTCTTTATCTAAATCATTTGATACCCTCATTACCTTACTCTTTTCTATGTTCACTATGTACAACTAGTGTGGAAAAAAATAGATTTGTTTAGTATTACATCAGATTAATTCTTAAAATTTCCATAGTGCAGTAATTTAGGAAGTTGGTCTATTGTATAATACAAACTTCATTTTGTTTTAATCAAGAAATCATAACCAGACAATTTATAAAAAAAAAAATAGACATAACTAATATAGTAAAAGAGAGATGTTGAAATGACTTACATCACATAACTCATTTAATGGGCACACAGCTCCTGTCATGGAATGAACAGTTTCAAAGGCCACGATCTTTGGAATAGATACATCAACTGATTTCAGTTGTTCTTCGAGGTGTTTTGGATCATTATGAGAGAAAATGTGCTTTGGGACACCAGAGTTACGAATTCCCTGAATCATCGAGGCATGATTTCCTTCATCTGAGAAGATGTGGCAACCTGAAACAGCCAATTTATAAAGTTTAAGGTGACAAATAAATAAATGGGAATTTCTGTTTAAGAATGACCTCACTATTTAACAATGCCAACACTTAAACAGGTTAAGACACTCAGATACTTAGAATGGTATATACAAAATGAGACAATGTAAATTAGAGATATACAGTGGACCCCCGCATAACGATCACCTCCGAATGCGACCAATTATGTAAGTGTATTTATGTAAGTGCGTTTGTACGTGTATGTTTGGGGGTCTGAAATGGACTAATCTACTTCACAATATTCCTTATGGGAACAAATTCGGTCAGTACTGGCACCTGAACATACTTCTGGAGTGAAAAAATATCGTTAACCAGGGGTCCACTGTATATGATAAATATGCACTATGCTTATATTATACATGGTGTTTATATTCAACTACTGTAATTAAAATTTACTTTATTTAATATTATAAAGAAAATTCTTCTTTATTCTAACAATTTGATAAATAAATCAAAACTTCTTATCATTCACACTTAAAATTATATATCAAGTATTAATTCTGCCAAGTTGCTCCTGTACATCCACTGTATTTCATTTTATGCAGATTTTCTTACCTGGTAAAGCCTTAGCTAAAGTATATAGTGTAGAGTCATTAGCAACATAGCAAGAAGTAAAGAGCAAAGCTGCATCCTTCTGATGGATTGATGCTAACTTGGCTTCTAAAGTCTCATGAAGTACAGTGTTGCCAGAAATGTTCCTGGTACCACCAGCTCCTGCACCGTGCTTATCTAAGGATGTGCGCACTGCAGCACGCACACCTTCATGTCGTGACATTCCTGTCAAATCATATAGTTGATATTAGCAAGAGCAATATACTCACTCCAAACAACTGACAAATATTAATAGTTTTTTCAACAAACCGGCCATATCCCACCGAGGCAGGGTGACCTTAAAAAAAAAAAAAGTTTCTCTTTTTAAAATTAGTAATGTATACAGGAGAAGGGGTTGCTAGCCCTTTGCTTCCGGCATTTTAGTCGCCTATTATGACACACATGGCTTACAGAGGAAGAATTCTGTTCCACTTCCCAATGGAGAAAATATTAATATACATGTATAACCTTCTCCTGTAGACATTTACTAAAAAAGAGAAGAAGAAAAACTTTATAAAACTGGGATGCTTAAATGTGCGTGGATGTAGTGCGGATGACAAGAAACAGATGATTGCTGATGTTATGAATGAAAAGAAGTTGGACGTCCTGGCCCTAAGTGAAACAAAGCTGAAGGGGGTAGGGGAGTTTCGGTGGGGGGAAATAAATGGGATTAAATCTGGAGTATCTGAGAGAGTTAGAGGAAACGAAGGGGTAGCAGTAATGTTGAATGATCAGTTATGGAAGGAGAAAAGAGAATATGAATGTGTAAATGCAAGAATTATGTGGATTAAAGTAAAGGTTGGATGCGAGAAGTGGGTCATAATAAGCGTGTATGCATCTGGAGAAGAGAGGAATGCAGAGGAGAGAGAGAGATTTTGGGAGATGTTAAGTGAATGTATAGGAGCCTTTGAACCAAGTGAGAGAGTAATTGTGGTAGGGGACCTGAATGCTAAAGTAGGAGAAACTTTTAGAGAGGGTGTGGTAGGTAAGTTTGGGGTGCCAGGTGTAAATGATAATGGGAGCCCTTTGATTGAACTTTGTATAGAAAGGGGTTTAGTTATAGGTAATACATATTTTAAGAAAAAGAGGATAAATAAGTATACAAGATATGATGTAGGGCGAAATGACAGTAGTTTGTTGGATTATGTATTGGTAGATAAAAGACTGTTGAGTAGACTTCAGCATGTACATGTTTATAGAGGGACCACAGATATTTCAGATCACTTTCTAGTTGTAGCTACACTGAGAGTAAAAGGTAGATGGGATACAAGGAGAATAGAAGCATCAGGGAAGAGAGAGGTGAAGGTTTATAAACTAAAAGAGGAGGCAGTTAGGGTAAGATATAAACAGCTATTGGAGGATAGATGGGCTAATGAGAGCATAGGCAATGGGGTCGAAGAGATATGGGGTAGGTTTAAAAATGTAGTGTTAAGAGTGTTCAGCAGAAGTTTGTGGTTACAGGAAAGTGGGTGCAGGAGGGAAGAGGACCGATTGGTGGAATGATGATGTGAAGAGAGTAGTAAGGGAGAAAAAGTTAGCATATGAGAAGTTTTTACAAAGTAGAAGTGATGGAAGGAGGGAAGAGTATATGGAGAAAAAGAGAGAGGTGAAGCAATGTAAAAAGAGAGCAAATGAGAGAGTGGGTGAGATGTTATCAACAAATTTTGTGAAAATAAGAAAAAGTTTTGGAGTGAGATTAACAAGTTAAGAAAGCCTAGAGAACAAATGGATTTGTCAGTTAAAAATAGGAGAGGAGAGTTATTAAATGGAGAGTTAGAGGTATTGGGAAGATGAGGGAATATTTTGAGGAATTGTTAAATGTTGATGAAGATAGGGAAGCTGTGATTTCGTGTATAGGGCAAGGAGGAACAACATCTTGTAGGAGTGAGGAAGAGCCAGTTGTGAGTGTGGGGGAAGTTCGTGAGGCAGTAGGTAAAATGAAAGGGGGTAAGGCAGCCGGGATTGATGGGATAAAGATAGAAATGTTAAAAGCTGGTGGGGATATAGTTTTGGAGTGGTTGGTGCAATTATTTAATAAATGTATGGAAGAGGGTAAGGTACCTAGGGATTGGCAGAGAGCATGCATAGTTCCTTTGTATAAAGGCAAACGGGATAAAAGAGAGTGCAAAAATTATAGGGGGATAAATCTGTTGAGTTATAGGTAGTAGGTTGGTAGACAGCAACTGCCCAGGGAGGTACTACCGTCCTGCCAAGTGAGTGTAAAACGAAAGCCTGTAATTGTTTTACATGATGGTAGGATTGCTGGTGTCCTTTTTTCTGTCTCATGAACATGCAAGATTTCAGGTACGTCTTGCTACTTCTACTTACACTTAGGTCACACTACACATACATGTACAAGCACATATATACACACCCCTCTGGGTTTTCTTCTATTTTCTTTCTAGTTCTTATTCTTGTTTATTTCCTCTTATCTCCATGGGGAAGTGGAACAGAATTCTTCCTCCGTAAGCCATGCATGTTGTAAGAGGCGACTAAAATGCCGGGAGCAAGGGGCTAGTAACCTCTTCTCCTGTATATATTACTAAATGTAAAAGGAGAAACTTTCGTTTTTCCTTTTGGGCCACCCCGCCTCGGTGGGATACGGCCGGTGTGTTGAAAGAAAGAAAGAAAGTCTGTTGAGTATACCTGGCAAAGCGTATGGTAGAGTTATTATTGAAAGAATTAAGAGTAAGATGGAGAATAGGATAGCAGATGAACAAGGAGGCTTTAGGAAAGGTAGGGGGTGTGTGGACCAGGTGTTTACAGTGAAACATATAAGTGAACAGTATTTAGATAAGTCTAAAGAGGTCTTTGTGGCATTTATGGATTTGGAAAAGGCGTATGACAGGGTGGATAGGGGGCAATGTGGCAGATGTTGCAGGTGTATGGTGTAGGAGGTAGGTTACTGAAAGCAGTGAAGAGTTTTTACGAGGATAGTGAAGGTCAAGTTAGAGTATGTAGGAAAGAGGGAAATTATTTCTCAGTAAAAGTAGGCTTAGACAAGGATGCGTGATGTCACGTGGTTGTTTAATATATTTATAGATGGGGTTGTAAGAGAATTAAATGCGAGGGGTCTTGGCAGAGGCGTGGGAGTTAAAAGATAAAGAATCACACATAAAGTGGGAGTTGTCACAGTTGCTCTTTGCTGATGACACTGCTCTTGGGAGATTCTGAAGAGAAGTTGCAGAGATTGGTGGATGAATTTGGTAGGGTGTGCAAAAGAAGAAATTGAAAGTGAATACAGGAAAGAGTAAGGTTATGAGAATAACAAAAGATTAGGTGATGAAAGATTGGATATCAGATTGGAGGGAGAGAGTATGGAGGAGGTGAATGTATTCAGATATTTGGGAGTGGACATGTCAGCGGATGGGTCTATGAAAGATGAGGTGAATCATAGAATTGATGAGGGGAAAGGGTGAGTGGTGCACTTAGGAGTCTGTGGAGACAAAGAACTTTGTCCTTGGAGGCAAAGAGGGGAATGTATGAGAGTATAGTTTTTACCAACGCTCTTATATGGGTGTGAAGCATGGGTGATGAATGTTGCAGCGAGGAGAAGGCTGGAGGCAGTGGAGATGTCATGTCTGAGAGCAATGTGTGGTGTGAATATAATGCAGAGAATTCGTAGTTTGGAAGTTAGGAGGAGGTGCGGGATTACCAAAACTGTTGTCCAGAGGGCTGAGGAAGGGTTGTTGAGGTGGTTCGGACATGTGGAGAGAATGGAGCGAAACAGAATAACTTCAAGAGTGTATCAGTCTGTAGTGGAAGGAAGGCGGGGTAGGGGTCGGCCTAGGAAAGGTTGGAGGGAGGGGGTAAAGGAGGTTTTGTGTGCGAGGGGCTTGGACTTCCAGCAGGCATGCGTGAGCGTGTTTGATAGGAGTGAATGGAGACAAATGGTTTTTAATACTTGACGTGCTGTTGGAGTGTGAGCAAAGTAACATTTATGAAGGGGTTCAGGGAAACCGGCAGGCCGGACTTGAGTCCTGGAGATGGGAAGTACAGTGCCTGCACTCTGAAGGAGGGGTGTTAATGTTGCAATTTAAAAACTGTAGTGTAAAAACCCTTCTGGCAAGACAGTGATGGAGTGAATGATGGTGAAAGTTTTTCTTTTTCGGGCCACCCTGCCTTGGTGGGAATCGGCCAGTGTGATGATAAAAAAAAATAAATAACATGTATAACCCAAAAATTAATGATTAGTACTACTTTAAAGTAGAGATATTTGAACTTTAATATGATACTTTCATTTCCCAGCAACTAAAAGACATGGATTTTGTAAAGAAACTTTGCTTAAACTTAAGTTAGCTTACCTAAATAATCATTGGAACACCATACAGTGATCTCTCTCTCTCCCCATGAATACTCCTTGGCTTTTGGAAAGTGGTCAGCGATTCGAGCAACCTTCTTGAACACGCGGTAGGAATGGTCAGCTTTTTTCTGGGCAATTTGCTCCTTAAAAAATTCGTTGTATGGAAATGAATTCAACTCTGTTAAAGTAATATGAGAAAATTGTATTAAGTAACATAAATAACCTATTTACTGTATACAATGTCTACCAATTGCTTACAATAGTGCAAGAATGACTGTCGATCACTTTTACAAGATTAAAAGTATTTTATAAAAATCACTATATTCAATATATGGCCAAAATATTGGTAAAATACTTTTTTTTTTTTTGCCCTAACAGGAAAATTTGCCAATGAATGAACATTTCTTCAAGAATTTAATGATGTGAAGGACATTTCAAGATTTTAAAATTGTGAAAAGGCTTTTCATTTAATGGGCTTATGTAACAATTTATGTAATTTACACTGTCATAATTTCCCCTAATGCCACAGTAAACCAATAAATTGTAATACAATACCCAATTAGTTAGAAAAATGAAAATAAAATAAAGTACAGTATTATCATGCTCATACTCCAACAGCACATCAAGTCCCAGATCATTTGCCTCCAATTACTCTAATTTATCATCTAGTATGTTCAAATAATACCTCTTCGATCAGAGTGCTTGGAAGACAATGGTCTATTGTAATTTGATGTAATGTTGGAGCACAGGCATGGTAATATCTATGGATCTGGGAAAATCAGTTAGATAAAATTTTCTACTTATGCTATAACAGTACTCATACAGTACACCATTTGAAAAAAAATAAGATAAAAAAGAAAAAACTCAATAAAACACACAAAAAAGCTTAGATATAATAATACTAATAGAATGTAACTTCTGTCATGCTACTTGCTCTTTACATTCTGCAAGAAACTTCCAAGAAATCAAACGTAGTGAGAAAGCAGCAAGAAGAATGTGGATAACTATACGCAAGTCAGTCAGGCCTAGCTGGGTTATTTTTCACAAATACATGCTTTAGGTTATGCATATAGGTTCTTTAGCTTGGGCAAATACAGGACAAAACATGAAACTTTGGAACTAAGGTGGTGCTCTTACAAAATGCTAAGTTATTTAGCTCTCAAAATCTACATGAAAGCATACCTTTAGCTTTCTTATCAGGGACTGCCTGAGAAGCTAAAAAGGGGCATTTGGCCGTATCTTTGGGTTTGACTTCAAGTCCAGCAGGGCCTGTGAAAGGCCAAGTCGTGTAAATACACTGATGCAAAACAGCTGAATAATAGTTATGTTTGAAGAATGATTTTTTTCTAATACAGTATACCTGAACAATTCCTATTAATATTTTCATCAATATGAAATAACCCACTAAAGACGTACAGCTTCAAAAAAATGAACTGTACTGTACTACAAGTCATTATCACTGAGTAAATGGCTAACATTTATTTAAACAATTTAATTATGGCAGAGAAAATCTACACCAAACTAACTTGAATGGTATGCCTTTATTTATTTACCTTGCTCTCTAGCAGAAAGATCAATGACATCCTCTTGTACTTCTCGGCTAGCTTGCTTCACCAGATTCTTGCCATTCAAAAAGGGGCAGGTCTTCTCTCCTTCTGCTAAAAAAACATTGTCAGATCAAAAAGCCTTTAGAATAAAACTGTAATTTTGAAATTATTTTCAGGATACAATAACTATAAAGATCATTACATCAAAGGCAAAACACTTCACACTAAACAAAATCAAAGTAATAAATAGAAGCAACTATATGTATTAAGTGATTAGGAATTCTTATCACTATTAAGTTTATTATAGCTATTAATCCAAGCTTACTTTGTACATGCACACATGCTAGGATGTGTTTGAGAGATTTCTTGATTGTCAGTGCCTGTTCATGAGTACATACTTTACAAATTTGAGTAACAAATTTTTTGGCTTCAGAAATAGTAGCACAGTGGAGGCTCGGTTATCGGTCGTTCCGGATATCGGCCAATTCGGTTTTTGTCCGCTTTTTTGGCTGAAATTCTAGCCTGGTTATCGGCCGTTATTTTGGAGATTGGCCATATTGGACGCGTCTAACAACCGTTCCACCGTGTTCACGAGTCAGTCTGGCTGTGTCTCTGGGTGAGTGAGGAAACCTCCGCACATTCATCCAAAGATTTCACTATAATCCATTATTTTTTGTGGTTATTGATTGAGTGCAACTGCAAAATAAGCCACCATGGGCCCAAAGAAAGTTCCTAGTAAAGCTCCTTTGGTAAAGAAATTGAGAAACACGATGGAATTTAAGAAAAAATTGTTGAAAAGTATGAGAGTGGTGTACGTGTGCTTGAGCTTGCCAAGATATACAGGAAATCCAAATCAATAATCACTTCCATCCTGGCAAAGAAAGTAGAAATCAAGGAAGCTAATGTTGCAAAACGGGTAAATGTGCTAACGAAACAAAGGTCACCAATAATCGAAGATGTGGAGAAGTTATTGTTGGTGTGGATCAATGAAAAACAATTAGCGGGAGACAGTGTTGTGGAGTCGATCATTTGTGAAGAGGCATGGCAGTTGCATGACGATCTCGTAAAGAAAATGCCTGGAATGAGTGCTGTTAGTGAATTTAGGGCCAGCAAAGGCTGGTTTGAGAGAGTTAAAAAGCGTAGTGGCATACACAGTGTTGTAAGGCATGGCGAGGCTGCAAGCTTTGACAAATGTGCGGCCACAGCATTTGTTGATGAATTCAAGGGGTACGTAGAGGCTAAAGGATTCCTCCCCCAACAAGTGTTCAATTGTGATGAAACAGGCCTCTTCTGGAAGAAAATGCCAAAGAGGACCTACAACATGCAGGAGGAAAAGGCACTGCCAGGACACAAGCCTATGAAAGACAGGCTTACTCTTTTGTTTTGTGGAAATGCTAGTGGGGATTTCAAAATGAAGCCTTTACTGGTGTATCACTGAAAATCCCAGAGTGTTCAAGAAAAACAATGCCGTCAAGAGTAAATTGTGCGTGTTGTGGAAAGCTAATAATAAGGCATGGGTCACAGGGCACATTTTCATTGACTGGGTCCATGAAGTGTTTGGCCCAAGTGTGAAAAAATACCTTCAGGAAAATAAATTGCCATTCAAGTGTCTCCTGGTACCGGACAATGCTCCTGCTCACCCTCCAAACTTGGTAGACCAATTGTCTCTGGAGTTAAGTTTTATAACAGTGAAGTTCATGCCTCCAAACACCACTCCTCTCATCCAGCCCATGGACCAGCAGGTCATTTCTAACTTCAAAAAACTCTACATGAAAGCAGTGACCTCAGACATTGACTTGACCCTAAGAGATTTCTGGAGGAATCACTTCAATATCCTCCACTGCATATGGCTTGGCAGGGAGTGACTTCCAGGACTCTGAACTCTGCCTGGAGAAAATTGTGGCCAGAATGTGTCCTCGACAAGGATTTTCAAGGGTTTGAGGCTGACCCTGATGACCCTACGCCTGTTGTGGAATCTACTGTGTCTTTGGGGAAGTCCAAGGGGTTGGAGGTGAGTGGCGAGGATGTGGAAGAATTGGTGGAGGACCACAGGGAAAAGCTAACCACCGAAGAGCTGCACGACCTTCATCTGGAACAGTAACAGACTGCAGTTGAGGAAATTGGTTCAGAGGAGGAGGAAGAGAGAGGGGAGAATATGCCTTCTTCAGTGATTAAGGACATTTGTGCAAAGTGGAGGGAGGTGCAAACTTTTGTTGAAAAATATCACCTCGACCAAGCTCAAACAAGCCATATCTGCAATATGTTCAGTGACAAAACCTTGTCCCACTTCAGGCATATCTTAAAGAGACGCCAGAAACAGAGCTCTCTGGACAGTTTTACTGTGCGACAGGGGTGCAGTGACTCTCAAGCTCATCCTAGTGGCAGTAAAAGACAAAGAAGGGACGTAATCCTAGAGAGGGCTTTGATACCTTTAGTCCTTATGGAGGGGGATTTCCCTTTCAAACAATACTCAGTCCTCCCTCTCTCCTCCTCCCTGTCTTCCATAAGCCAACAAGAGTCTTCATTGAAGGTATGTAACAGTGATTTAAATGTTCATTTATTTATTTTATTTAGTTCTCATTGTTTTGTGTATGTAAAACTAGAGTTAATCTTTAAAAAATGTATTTTTTGTTAATATTTTTGGGTGTCTGGAACGGATTAATTGTATTTACATTAATTCTTATGGAAAATATTATTTCTGTTTTCAGCTATTTCGGATTTAGGCCAACCTTCTGGAACGGATTATGGCCGATAACCGAGGGTCCACTGCATCAACCCACCTACATGGGTACTACAAACTAGTAGTTACCAAAGATTTCCTTCACTTTGATCAAGGAATTCTGGACCACAGACATTCAGGTCACTTACAAACAATTTAAAACACCCCCTGATCTTCCTTTGATGATTTTAGTAGTGTATACACATGCATACATTTGTTGGCTTTCTGTACAAGACAATGGTGAAATTATCCATTATCTGATTTAATGAGTACAGCCTCTCCTCACTTAGTGACGTACTCGTTTACCGATGCCTCGGACTTATGACGGACTCTGATCAGTATTCATACCTAAATAATGTATACCTAAATAATGTAGAGCTGATTTCCTCTATTCTGTTTACTTCAATATACAGTACACTACTGTATAACATTTAAAAATACATGTATACCAGAAATGTTATAAATGGTGCAAAGGTGACATTAAAACAATATCAAAGATGGTTGACACAAACTCACTACCATTATAGAATGCCCCTCACTTAGCGACGTTAACAACATGGTCTCAGGAACAGAACGCCATCGTTAAGTGAAGAGAGGCTGTAATTTCTGATGAATACATACAGAATACAGGGATAGGTTAATTACTGTCAATCACCATCTTAAATGTTAGCAGATATAAAAAAAATGTGCAAAATTGGTCATATCATTAAGTGTTAAAAGTCAAATACTGAAATGTCAAGAATAAGGATAAGATAGGAAAATAAGATTTGTTGGGATTTTTAACCAGGAGGGTTAGCCACCCAGGATAACCAAGAAAGTCAATGCGTCATCGAGGACTGTCTTATTTCCACTGTGGTCCCTCGATCTTGTCCCTCAGGATGCATCCCACACCAGTCGACTAACCTTCAGGTACCTACCTACTGCTAGATGAACAAGGATAGCAGGTGTTAGGAAACAATCCAAAACATGCCCAATGTTTCCACCCACCCTGGGGACTGAATTATGGACACTCAGTGTGTGAAGCACGTGTGTTCCCAACTGAGCCACAGCTGGCATTATGAAAGCTATAAAGTGTTTGGTTTTAAACAGATTTAGAATTAAATGTGAGAGGCATTTAGAGGAGGGAGGACAGCACTAACCGGGGTCCTTGTTGGAGGAGAGGGTGTTGAAGGATCTGGAGCGGCCCATAGAGCTCATTACAGGGCACATCTCCCCATACTGTCGCACCAGGGAGGAGCTGTAGTGACGCACAAATTGTGTTGACAGGCGCGACATGAATGGACAAGGCATTTTTTTCACCACCTGTAACACAATAACATGTTTTTGCAAAAAAGTCAATTTCCTGTAGCAATATCATTAGGGTTACACTCCAACCTTTACTAACACTACAACTCTTCCAATTTGCACAAAGGCCTTAGTGCCAAAGTGCCTTAGCCAAGATCATCAGAGTTAAAAAAAAAAATCAGCTATTATTGAATTTTGGGTGAGGTGAGGAGGGGAAGTGGGCAAGGTGAGGGGGAAGTGGATGAGGTGAGGAGGGGAAGTGGGTGAGGCGAGGAGGGGAAGTGGGTGAGGTGAGGAGGGGAATTGGGTGAGGCGATGAGGGGAAGAGGGTGAGGTGAGGAGAAGTGGGTGAGGTGAGGAGGGGAAGTGGATGAGCAAGGAGGGGAAGTGGATGAGGCAAGGAGGTGAAGTGGATGAGGCGAGGAGGGGAAGTAGGGTGGGGCGAGGAGGGAAGTGGGTGAGGCGAGGAGAAGTGGATGAGATGAGGAGGGGAAGTGGATGAGGTGAGGAGGGGAAGTGGATGAGGTGAGGAGGGGAAGTGGATAAGGCAAGGAGAGGAAGTTCATGAGGTGAAGAAGGGAAGTGGAGGACGGGATGAGTGTGAGAGGAAAGCGGGGAATTACCAGGGATATGCCTGCATCCAGTTCAAGTTTTCCTACTCAGGTAGGACGTCAGACCTGAAGCCAGGTTTCCCTGGTGACAGCCTAATTAATCAGGCTTTGCTACTTTGCCTAGGTTTCTCTTGCTAGTGCTACCTTGCCTAGCTTTCTCTTGCTAGTGCTACCTTGCCTAGCTTTCTCTTGCTAGTGTTAATGTGCCTAGCTTTCTCTTGCTAGTGCTACCTTGCTTAGCTTTCTCTTGCTAGTGCTACCTTGCCTAGCTTTCTCTTGCTAGTGCTACCTTGCCTAGCTTTCTCTTGCTAGTGCTGCCTTGCCTAGCTTTCTCTTGCTAGTGCTACCTTGCCTAGCTTTCTCTTGCTAGTGCTACCTTGCCTAGTTGTCTCTTGCTAGTGCTATCTTGCTTAGCTTTCTCTTACTGGTGCTACATTGCCTAGCTTTCTCCTGCTAGTGCTACATTGCCTAGCTTTCTCTTGCTAGTGCTGCCTTGCCTAGCTTTCTCTTGCTAGTGCTACCTTGCCTAGCTTTCTCTTGCTAGTGCTACCTTGTCTAGCTTTCTCTTGCTAGTGCTGCCTTGCCTAGCTTTCTCTTGCTAGTGCTACCTTGCCTAGCTTTCTCTTGCTAGTGCTGCCTTGCCTAGCTTTCTCTTGCTAGTGCTACCTTGCCTAGCTTTCTCTTGCTAGTGCTACCTTGCCTAGCTTTCTCTTGCTAGTGCTATCTTGCTTAGCTTTCTCTTGCTGGTGCTACATTGCCTAGCTTTCTCCTGCTAGTGCTACATTGCCTAGCTTTCTCTTGCTAGTGCTGCCTTGCCTAGCTTTCTCTTGCTAGTGCTACCTTGCCTAGCTTTCTCTTGCTAGTGCTACCTTGTCTAGCTTTCTCTTGCTAGTGCTGCCTTGCCTAGCTTTCTCTTGCTAGTGCTACCTTGCCTAGCTTTCTCTTGCTAGTGCTGCCTTGCCTAGCTTTCTCTTGCTAGTGCTGCCTTGCCTAGCTTTCTCTTGCTAGTGCTGCCTTGCCTAGCTTTCTCTTGCTAGTGCTACCTTGCCTAGCTTTCTCTTGCTAGTGCTGCCTTGCCTAGCTTTCTCTTGCTAGTGCTACCTTGCATAGCTTTCTCTTGCTAGTGCTGCCTTGCCTAGCTTTCTCTTGTTAGTGCTGCCTTGCCTAGCTTTCTCTTGCTAGTGCTGCCTTGCCTAGCTTTCTCTTGCTAGTGCTGCCTTGCCTAGCTTTCTCTTGTTAGTGCTGCCTTGCCTAGCTTTCTCTTGCTAGTGCTGCCTTGCCTAGCTTTCTCTTGCTAGTGCTGCCTTGCCTAGCTTTCTCTTGCTAGTGCTGCCTTGCCTAGCTTTCTCTTGCTAGTGCTACCTTGTCTAGCTTTCTCTTGCTAGTGCTGCCTTGCCTAGCTTTCTCTTGCAAGTGCTGCCTTGCCTAGCTTTCTCTTGCTAGTGCTACCTTGCCTAGTTTTCTCTTGTTAGTGCTATCTTGCCTAGTTTTCTCTTGCTAGTGCTACCTTGCCTAGGTTTCTCTTAGACTTCTACATTAGTTCCAGGAATATTTATATCTGCTGGTAGGTTTCAAGAGTCAGACTACGAGTACCGACATCAATACAAAATTTTTATGAAGAAGCATACCGGTAATTATCTTACAGAACCCAAACGTTTCATGGACTTTATTCTTCACTTCTCGTATTGAATCTTACATCCAATTATTATTATTATTATTATATGGAAGCGCTACACCTGTAGGGTAACTGCGCCTATGGAATGGGAGATAATCAAATTCGATCTGACGTTGAAAGTCTAATTTAATGAATCAAGAGCCCATTACCTGCATCAAGGCACTTCTCAAGAGGGAAAGGAAGGTGTGCTGATCCTGAAACTGACCTTCAAGTATCGATGACGTATTGATTATGAGACGGGTCCGTGTAGCTTATCGAGTTTAATAATTACTTGCCAGCAGCACTTGATATTTTTAGTTCTTACATCTCACGTGCTTTTAAGGAGATGAAAGTCCGCGAAAGTAATGAAAACGATAACAGAAGTGATTTGGAGATTATTATTATTATTATAATCAAGGGGAAGCGCTAAACCCGGAGGATTATACAGCGCCTGGGGGGGGGATGTGGAAGGCATTCAGGCTTAATTCGGGGAACTGGAGCACAGATCCAATTCCCTAAATCAAAAGCCCCTCACCAACATCAAGGAACCTTCCTTGAAGAACACTGTCAATAATGATACATTTTGGTTGAGGAGTACTATCAATAATGATACCTCTTACCTGGAGAGGTCTGAGACCAGGCCTCATGGTGGATCAGGGTCTGATCAACTAGGCTGTTGCTGCCGGCCGCACGCAAGCTGACGTACGAACCCCAGCCCGGTTGGTCTGGTACTAACTTTAGGTGCCTGTCCAGTGCCTTCTTGAAGACAGCCAGGGGTCTATTGGTAATCCCCCTTATGTATGCTGGGAGGCAGTGAACAGTCGGGGGCCCCGGACACTTATTGTGTTCTCTCTCAACGTGCTCGTGGCGCCCCTGCTCTTCATCGGGGGAATGTTGCATCTCCTGCCGAGTCTTTTGCTTTCATAGGGTGTGATTTTCGTGTGCAGGTTTGATGTCAATCCCTACAGGATCTTCCAAGTGTATATTATCATGTATCTCTCTCGCCTGCATTCCAAGGAATACAGATCAAGGACCTTTAACCGTTCCCAGTAGTTTAGGTGCCTTATCGTACTTGTGTGTGTCGTGAAGTTCTTTGTACACACTCCAGGTCTGTAATGTCGCCAGCCTTGAAGGGGGCCGTTAGTGTACAGCAGTATTCCACCCTAGAGGGCACAAGCGATTTGAAGAGAATCATCATGGTCTTGGCATCCCTAGTTTTGAAGGTTTTCATTATCCATCCTATCATTTTTCCAAGCGGATGAGGTAGATACATGGTTGTGGTCTTTGAAGGCGAGATCCTTTGATATTATCACTCCCAGGTCCTTCACATTACTTTTCTGCTCTATTGTATGGTTAGAATTTGTTGTATACCCTTATACATTTTTAATTTCATCAAGTTTCCCATATCTGAATAGTTGAAATTTCTCCTCGTTGAACTTCATATTGTTTAGGTTGAAGAGTTATCATGGGAAGCGCTAAACCCGTGGGGTTGAAGCGTACTATCATTGTTATTATAATAAAAAAGAAGCGCTAAACCACAAGGGCTGTACTATCAATGATACCTCTTGCATAGAGTACCATCAATAATGTGACACCTCTTGATTAAAAATAATCAACTGTACCATCACTGATGTTTTAAGATATTATTATCAATCAATAATTGACACCGCTGATTACACAAATATAAGTACGACTGGCATCGTGATTTTAAGAGAAGCAATAACTTTCAGTCCAGGATACTACTTGGACCCCGGAGATCTTATCACTGTATTTTTTTTTATATTATGCAGCAACATGGCAATTCGTGAGATACCTTTTAATCAACACTTGAAACCTTCCAGTAGCAACTGAATTAGTCTCGCACCTTGGCATTCTTCCAGGAATATGACTTCCAGAACAAGTGTAGTTTCTAACACTCTTTTACTATTAGATGTGCAAGGACAACCAAGAGTGTAAGGCAATCAGGTTCGGAACCTTTGATATACCTCTGATGAGTTCCGAGTTTTTCTACTCCCGAAGCCCGGCTAGCCTTGTCAACAAGGTTATTGCTGTTGACCCGTTGCCCTACATATCCATCACAGCCTGGTCGATCAGGCACCTGGTGAAGATACTTGTTCAGTTTCCTCTTGAATACCTCTACACTTGTTCCAGCAGTGTTTCTGATATCTTCTAAGATGCTGATTATAATAATCACGAGGAGCGCTAAACCCGTAGGATTATACAGCGCATGTGAGGGGAGGATGGAAGGTATTTAGGCTCAATTTAAGGAACCGGAGCACAGATGCAATTCCCTAGATCAAGAGCCCCTCACCAGCGTCAAGGAACCTCCCTTGAGGGGAGATGTTGAATAGTCTGGGGCCACGGACAGTGTTTGGGTAGCTGCAATTCTTTATATCAAGATCCCTTCACAAGTATTATGGTATCTGTGTCACCTCCACGTGGAAAATGTTTTAAGGTATTTTTATATCTTCCGTGAGGATGGTTAGAGCATCCTCCAACAATCCTCACAGAAAATAAAACAACCGTGCCTTGAGTAACCCAGTTTTTTTTCGTTTACTCCACTCTCATTTGAAGTTCTTTACTTTCACTCTCTGCCATCTGTTGTTAGTCAAAATATCCAGTTCCCCACTTTCCCTCTTACACTTCATCACCACGCTTTAAAACACTCAATCCTCGGTCACATTACAAAATGCCCTCGTGAAACACCATTACACCGCGTCTGCAGTATTTTCTTAAAAATGTTTCTGTTTTTTCGTAGCGGTATAGAAGTTGTTTGGGTGAGATAAGGGGGTACTGGATGGTGCTAAGGGGCTTGTAACCCCACACTCAGCCGACGTTGGTATCAGCCACTTAAATTATATCTTCACTACTGCTCCTTGATAAAAAAAAAAAACTGATTATTCCTTACTGGGAGATTCATAATTTTATATTTACATATGCATGTACATATGTATATATGAAGGTATACATGTATTCACCTATATGTGGTTGAAGGGGGCGATTCACAGTTCGTGTGTGTGTACCACCTATTTGTGGTTGCAGGGGTCGAGTCATACTTCCTGGCCCCGTCTCTTTTCTGATCGCTATTGGGTCCTCGAGATTCATCATACTTCGTCTTAAAATTATGTATGGTTCCTGCATCCACTACGTCACTTGTCATACTATTCCACTTCCTGACAACTCTGACTAAATACTTCCTAACATCTCGGACTCATCTGAGTCTTCAACTTTTAATTGTGACCCCCTGTTTCTGTGTCTCATCTCTGGAATACCCTTTCTCTGTCCACCTTGTCAATTCCTCGCAGTATTTTGTATGTCGTTATCATGTCTTCCCTAACCCTCCTGTCCTCCAGTGTCATCAGGCCGATTTCCCTTAACCTTTCTTCGTAGGGCATTACCCTTAGCTCTGGAACTAGCCTTGTTGCAAACCTTTGCACTTTCTCTAATTTTTTGACGTGCTTGACCAAGTGTGAGTTCCAAGCTGGTGATGTATACTCCAGTATGGGCCTGACATACATGGTGTACAGAGTCTTGAACGATTCCTTACAGAGGTATCGGAACGCTATTCTCAGGTTTGCCAGGTGTCCATATGCTGCAGCAGTTATCTAGTTGATGTGCGCCTCAGATGTGCTGTGTGTGTGTGTGTGTGTGTGTGTGTGTGTGTGTGTGTGTGTGTGTGTGTGTACTCACCTATTTGTGGTTGAGGGGTCGAGTCCTAGCTCCTGGCGTGTGTGTGTGTGTGTGTGTGTGTGTGTGTGTGTGTGTGTGTGTGTGTGTGTGCTCAATTGTACTCACCTAATTGTGGTTGCAGGGGTCGAGACTCAGCTCCTGGCCCCGCCTCTTCACTGACCGTTACTGGGTCCTCCCTCTCCCTGCTCCATGAGCTTTATCATACCTCGTCTTAAAACTATGTATAGTGCCTGCCTCCACTACATCACTTGTCAGACTATTCCACTTCCTAACAACTCTGTGGCTGAAGAAATACTTCCTAACATCCCTTTGACTCATCCGAGTCTTAAATTTCCAATTGTGATCCCTTATTCCTGTGTCCCATTTCTGGAACATCCTGTCTCTGTCCACCTTGTCTATTCCACGCAGTATTTTGTATGTCGTTATCATGTCTCCTTTGACCCTCCTGTCCTCCAGTGTCGTCAGACCTATTTCCCTTAACCTTTCTTCATAGGTGTGTGTGTGTGTGTGTGTGTGTGTGTGTGTGTGTGTGTGTGTGTGTGTGTGTGTGTGTGTGTGTGTGTGTGTGTGTGTGTGTGTGTGTGTGTGTGTGTGTGCGCGCGCGCGCGCGCGCGCGGGTGCTGTACCAGCACAAACTCACCATACTGACAGGCTTTAATACCCAACATTATTTACGGACCTTGAAAGAGTTTAATATTAATATAATTAAGGGGGAAAGCGCTAAACCTGTAGAGGTCATACAGCGCCTGGGTGAATGGGAGGCAGTCAAGTATCATTCAAGGACGGGAAAGGCAAGTCCAATTCTTTGCATCAAGAGCCCCTCACCGGGATCAAGGAACCTCCCTTGAAGGATTAAAAAGTTAAAACATTTATACTTATAACTTGCGTCTAAATTAATGTGAAACTAATACTACAAAATAATATGCCTAGAAGTATACTAGGTACTGTCTCAAATATCAATAAATGTCTACTTTTTGAAAGAGATTAAATATACAAGGTTCTTATTACCATATTTTATAAATTGAAAGTACGTACTTCAGAAATTCGAGTAATTTGCTTTGACAGCGTAAATCCTTTAGCTCAGTTGATAATAAAACAAATATACATCAAATAAAAATTTAACAAAAAAATTACTAGCATGAAGGAAATACATCAGTTTAAAAATAATTAATTTCTAATGTTAAAATGCTCTCCTAAAAGTTCCGAGATCCTTACAGGCACGAAGAAAAAGAACAGATGTAAGCCGTGAGTAAGTAAGCAAACAGTTAAAATGTATTTCACGGTCAGCTACTCGCCACAAGCTACACATACATAGAAGAGGAAACATCTGCAAACTATGTCTGAGGTGTATACTCTATCCTCAGTTGTCAGAGATTAGTCTGAATAGTAGCGATTCCTGTTTAAAGAGAAGGGGGGGGGGGGTCAAATAGCCACATCCTTCCAACCCCTGTATAACCTGCTTCTTGTCTATGTCCACCGGGACCGCCACTTCCCAAGAGCATACACATGTTTATGGTCCATGCTATACAGGTAATATGAAGGGATAAGTTATGTCTAACACCAAGACTGTAGTATACTTATGACCAAGGGAGGTTTTTCAAATGCTATTATTACATTTTAGGGGATCACACACATAAAGTACTGTAGTAACTGTAAATGTTTTCAATACGCTGTTATAGTTACGAGCTTGGCTTTCCTTAACCACTCACTTGAAGGCCTGTAACCGGACTCCAGTGACAGAGAACAGATGCACACAGCAGCTTCATCGCACCTTCAAGAGTTACATGCAGCAGAGCCTTGATCTGTTCTTAAGTGCTGTACTTTCTACTGTGATACTAGAGAAATACTAACTGGGATACACTATACGAAAGTTCTTTCTCGGCTTTCAGAGCGTACTTACAGGTTTGAGTGTGTAGGTGATATGAAGAAAGTAGCAGCTGTGGGCGTTTGAGATGAGAGAGAGAGGCAGTGTACACCCCAACACGGTGGAGTCAAGTCAGGCACTGGCAGCCACCGGCACCTCACACCACCATTCACATCTCAACTCGCCCCCTTATAACATACTGAGTACTTACTTTTTACACACAAAATCCTTAATTACACAAACACATCCATTTTCGTTTCTATATAAATAAAATCTTTGCTAGTTTAAGCCTTAAAAGCTTAGTTATTGCTACATAAAACATTCGAGGTAAGGTATGGAAACCTAGTCTCAGCGATGACGCAAGTACTTCCTTGCAGTCATGTGATTGGTTTGAGCCTCTTTGACGTCACAGCCACGCCTCCACACTGAATGCTATAGAAAAAAAAGGAAAACTTAATGGGAACTCAGGGGGTATTCCCTTATCAGTGCTTCCTGTGACGCTGCATTCCAGGATAGTTAATGCCATGACAACAAGACTAATCGCAGGTATTTAATTAATAGTACTAGTTAAGAAACATCATTTAGAAAACCCATAGTATTTTGATTAGTGAAATGGACAGCTGAAAACTAGAAAAAAATATATAAGAGCTGTTAATGCAAACGGTAGCTGTTATTTCCACGGGGGAAAAAATCAAGTCGAAATTACTCTTATTCATAAAACAAAGTGAATTACAGGTCTACTGGCTCATGTGAGGTGGCTTTTACTGTTATCCAGTATTACTCATTTGTTTGTCCAGCATATAGTACCAGCAACTTTACAGTCGTATTTACATCATTAATACTTCATAAAAACTTGTTCCACACATATTTAGCTCATATTTTCAAGCCAGTCTCTCCTTATTTCTAACAGCAAACTTTCCCACGTTGTTTTAAAGAAATGCAGGTTTACTGTTATGTCCGTCACTCGGACCCTCGAGTTAGATTAGCAATCCAGCGGTGGCTCTGCCATGGCTTGACATGGAGCCAACAACTACACATTGTATATGCGACAACAGACACCACACCTTAGAACACGCCAATAGAGTCTTCCTACTGAGCCTCCCGACAGAGCCACCGGCACTATTGAACGGGCCATCAAATAACGATGACCAGTGTCAAGGCAAAGGGTGACGTTAAGATTATATAAATTAAAAATACATGGAAGACAGAACACAAGTCTTCACTAGAGAAGTGGATTTAAGAGAGAAAACAGTCTGTGATTAGACCGTGCAAGCATTGACGTATTGTGATGCACCGTTCGAGGAATGGTGTATCAAGAGCTGTGGTGTCAAGGTGATTATAATGATGACTCAAGATGCCAATTACAGTGATCGAGATAGTTACTGAACACAATAATAAGTGTTAATACAGGTGAAAGCTCCTCCCCTCACCCTGACTAATGACAATACCCGCTTCAATCTGACTGTTGGTACTTACCTACAGTTGCAGGAGTCGAGTTTCAGCTCCTGGCCCTGCCTGAGACCACTAATGGGGTTTCTCTCTCCAGGCTGCATGAGCCCTACCATACTGATTCTTAAACTATGGGTGGATCCTGTCCCTACCACTTGGCTTTCTAGGTCGTTCCACTTTCTGACCACTCTTGGCTACAGTGATGTACAATAATAATAATAATAATAATAATAATAATAATAATAATAATAATAATTATTATTATTATTATTATAATCAAAAAGAAGCGCTAAGCCAATAATAATAATAATAATATCTTTATTTACTACAAGTACATGTACAAGGTATACAGGCCTAGTTGATATCAATGACATACTACTATACAGAAAGCCCCTTGTTATGCTGAGCATTTCGGGCAAATTAGGTCAGTGTCCCAGGATGCGACCCACACCAGTCGACTAACACCCAGGTACCCATTTACTTATGGGTGCACATAGACAACAGGTGTAAAGAAACACGCCCAATGTTTCTACCCTGGCTGGATGGTTCACATGGCTACAGTGGGCCGACAGCAGCAACAGCCGGGTTGACTAGGCAAGCGCCACATAAGCCTGAGTTAGGGTCGGAGTGCGGGAGTGTGGAAAACTACTCTCGAAACCCTTCAACGGTATATCAAAAGGCATACAGTGATGCAGGAACGTTCGTGTGCGTCTAGTGAGAGATCAAGTTAAATATATTATTCTCCTTCAAGCAGGTAGGTGAATTATTATCACTGGAAAACAGCTAAGCCCGTAAGATAAGATAAGATTTCGTTCGGATTTTTAACCCCGGAGGGTTAGCCACCCAGGATAACCCAAGAAAGTCAGTGCGTCATCGAGGACTGTCTAACTTATTTCCATTGGGGTTCTTAATCTTGTCCCCCAGGATGCGACCCACACCAGTCGACTAACACTCAGGTACCTATTTGCTGCTAGGTGAACAGGACAATAGGTGTAAGGAAACGTGTCGGAATTTCCACCCGCCGGGAATCGAACCCGGGCCCTCCGTGTGTGAAGCGGGAGTTTTAGCCACCAGACCACCGGGCCACCGGTGGGATACAGTAGGGATACAGTACCTGGGGAATGAGGTGCAATCTGGTTTGATTCAAAAGAAGACTGTTCAACTGCCCATAAGCATACATAAGGGGGATTACCAATAGACCCCTGGCTGTCTTCAAGGCGGCTTTGAACAGGCACCTAAAGTCAGTACCTGGTCATCCGGGCTGTGGTTCGTACGTTGGTTTACGTGCGGTCAATAGTAACAGCCTGCTTGATCAGGCCCTGATCCACCATGAGGCCTGGTCAAAGACCGGGCCGCGGGGGCGTTGACCCCCGAAACCCTCTCCCGGTATACTCAGGGTACCTAAATTCCTTCAGTCAGGAGCGTTTCATCAACATCAGCTGCTTCAAGGTTGAAGAACTGAGACGCTTATTGAAGTAACGTTTCGCCACACAGTGGCTTCATCAGTCCAATACCTCAATCTCCTCCTCTCCTTACCCATTTCTACTTTGTATTGGACTGATGAAGCCACTGTGTGGCGAAACGTTTCTTCAATAAAGATTCCCATATATTGCATAAGTGTCTCAATTCTTCAACTTGTCGGTTTTCAAAACCATTCATGGTTCAGGTTCTTCAAACTGCTGGTAACAAATTGAAAAAAAATATTGTTGGAACAAAGGCAGGCGTTACTAACAGGAACCAGGATCCATACCTCCTCCAAACCGTTATAGCTGTGCAGGCCTGCGGACTAACAGCAACAGCCTGGATGACCACACTGTGTTTAGAGTAAAAGTCTATGTGTAGAACAAATTTCTATAATACAGTTCTTTCAAAAGAAGGTCATTAAGGTGAACACAGAACTGAGTTGCTATCTGACAACCTAAAGTTGTAATCTACTCCCTGCTTTGCCAATTTATCAATTCTATTATGTATTTCAGTGTCAGGGAGATGCCATAAAAGATATGCTCCGACTTCATTGTCTAAAAATACCACACTAAATGACACTCGTGGAGCTAAGAGTATTTATAGACGATCAGGAATCACAATTAAGGTGTCAACTTTGAACACATGAACACATTGCGTAAGATGCACTACAGTTCAGTTCAAAGGGCGGAAGCCCAATTGTTGATACCTTCTCATATTTCTATAGAAGAGTCATCGCTCTGCATAACACTGGCACTACCAGCTGCACCATCACCTTAATTAGTGGAAGAATATTTAGCTTTCAAATATTATTATTATAATCAAAAAGAAGCGCTAAGCCACAAGGACTATACAGCGCTGCAGGGCAGGAAGGAAGCGAGGGCATCAGGTGGCAAAAGGGAGATGGATGAGTAATAGGTTACGGATAACAGCGGGGTAGTGGATGGTGAAAGGGTAAAGGGCAGCAAGAGACTGAACTAGAAAGGGCTGAGGGGAGTGCGAAAAGTATCATCAGAGTTTGTGGAGTAAATCGGTCGTTGTCAAGAAGTCAAGGAGAGAGTCAGGATTAAAGGAGGGTCCATCAGCAAGAAGGGAAGGTAAAGAGAGAGTAGTAGAACGAAGACGACGTTGGAGGTAAATTCTGCGTGCTCGTTGATGAGAGAGGGCAGTCTAACAGAATGTGGCTAATCGATACTGGAACTTGACACTGCTCACAGAGAGGAACAGGGTGCCTCTCCATGAGATACCCATGAGTAAGACGAGTGTGGCCAATGCGAAGGCGGGAGAGATGGTCTCCCCAACCTCGGCACTGATGACAAGAAGACGGCCAGTAACCTATGCTCGGTTTAATAGAATGAAGTTTGTTACCGAGCAGAGTTGACCAACGTTGTTGCCAACGGGTGCGAAGGTGGGTAGCTATTGCAGCAAAATAGTCCAGAAATGGAACACCTCGATAGGAAATCGGTAGGCCATGTACTGCTGACCGCGCAGCAGTGTCTGCCTGTTCATTGCCTGTACGTCGACATGACCAGGGACCAACAAAAAAAACAATATCTTTATGTTTTGGTAGAGATACGGCGTAGCCAAAGTTGGATACGGAGAACTAGGGGATGAGATGTATTCAAATTTTTCGTATAGCCTGTAGAGCACTAAGGGAGTCTGAGACTACTACAAATGATGACACAGGCATAGATGCGATACGAATAAGTGCTGCAAGAATGGCATACAGTTCAGCAGTAAAAATGCTAGCTGAAGATAGTAAATGTCCCGCACGACGCTGTCTGGAAACACTGCTGCGAATCCGACGCCGTCTGAAGACTTAGAGCCATCTGTGTACACAGCGGTGGCATGAGAATGGGAGTGGAAGTGATCAAGAAAAGAAGAGAGCGGGAAGCCACCATAGGCAGTTGAGCTTTCGAGCAAGGGAGTGAGAAAGAACAGACCGAACAGCTGGAACTTCCCAGGGGGGTAGGGAAAAGTGAGATGCTACATGAACATATAAAGGTGGTAACTGAAGGGAAGACAAGAGTGAATGTAGGCGAAGAGAAAAAGGGATGGAGCAAACAGGGGCGGCGAACGAATAAAGAATGTCTACTAATATCGGTGACCATTCTATAAATGGAAGGATTGTGTAGATCGGAGAGCGTACATAGTAGTGAAGGCAATGGGCATCACGGCGATCAGACAAGGATGGTAATTCGCTTCTGATAGAGGCTCTCAACAGGGAAGAGCGAAAAAGCACCAAGGCAAAACGTAATCCTTGGTGATGGATAGAGTTAAGGCTAGAGAGAGTAGCAGGAGAGGCCGCGGAATAAATCTGGTCACCATAATCGAGTTTCGATAAAACGAGGGCTGAATGTAGGCGAAGCAGAGTTCGACGATCAGCTCCCGGGAAAGATGAGCAAGGGTTTTTAAGAAGGTTTAGCCGGCTGTGACAAGTTGCCTTCAGAGAGGTAATGTGAGGTTTCCAGGATAACCGACGGTTCAAAGACAAGCCTAGAAACTGGACTGTATCACGTTCGGGGATATGGGAGCCATAGAGATACAAAGGATGATCGGAGATAACAGAGCGTTCTAGTGAAAGTAATTTGGTGAGTTTTGGTACATTGAAAATTTAAACCCATGCGTGGTGGCCCAAGTGGAAACACGGTCGACCGCATGCTGGGAGAGAAACTGCAATAAGATGACAGTCAGCGCCTGCACAAGCAATAGCGAAGTCATCAACATAGAGTGATGACCAAATATTGGGTGGAAGAAAGAAGAGCCAAATCATTTATAGCAAGGAGAAAAAGTGTTGTGCTTAGAACACATCCCTGAGGGACACCTTCAGCTTGGACGAAGTCCGGGAAAAGAACATTATTGACTCGAACACGGAAATGTCTGTCAGTTAAAAAGTTCTTAAGGAAGGATGGTAGATTGCCTCGGAGGCCTAAGGAATGGGCCTGGGCCAAAATATTATACCTCCAAGTTGTGTCATATGCCTTCTCAAGGTCAAAAAATATGGCAAATAACTGAGTGATTATTCGCAAAGGCATTATGAACATACGTATCCAAGCGTAGTAAGGGGGTCTATGGTAGAACGACCCTTACGAAAGCCATATTGACTAGCGGAGAGACTGTTGTGTGTCTCTAAAATACCACATTAAACGTCGATTTACGAGACGTTCCATCACTTTGCAAAACTGCACTAGTAAGAGCGATGGGGCGATAGTGGGAGGCATCATGTCCTGTAGTACCCGGTTTGCGGGAAGGGAGAACAATGGAGATTTCCACAGCTGGGGAAGAAATCCTTGTGCCCAATAAGATTGAAGAGGTTAAGAGGACTACAAGGGCTGGACCGAATGTAAATGTAACATACGAATATGAATGTCGTCAGGCCCAGCTGCCGATGATCGGCAAGCTGAGAGCGTTGCCTCCAGTTCTTGAAGTGTAAAAGGCACATTATACTGTTCTTCTCTGAGAGAAGAAAAGTCCAAGGGTACTAACTCTCTGGCAGACTTTGAGGAAAGAAACGAGGGGCATAGATGGAGCCCTCGGGAAATACGGACCAGATTGATTGCCAAGTTCAATAGCAACGTCGAGAGGGTTTGCTACATCAACACCAGCGACCCGTTAGAACAGGAGCCAGGTCAGGAGAGTATTTACCACTCAATTTCCTCACTTTTTCCAGACTGCACTCATAGAAGAAGCAGAGGTGATGGTGGAAACATAGTCTCGCCAACAAGTGCGTTTAGCTTCACGGATGACACGGCGAGTGATCGCACGCTTTGCTTAAAATCAAGAAGTCTCTCAGCAGTTCTATTGTACCGGTACCTGCCCCATGCAGCACGTTTCAAACGTACTGCACGAGCACAAGCAGGAGACCACCAAGGCACGCACTTCTGAGAATGCCTGCCTGAGGTTTGGGGTATAGAATGAGAAGCTGCGGTATAAACTGACGTCGAGAAGATGTGTAGGAGCTCATCAATGGAGGATGAAGAAGGAACCTCACTAAAAGCAGTGAGGTGTGAGTAAAGATCCCAATTTGCCCGATCAAATTGCCAGCGAGGGCTACGGAAAGGTGGTAAATAGGAAGGAGAAGTAAGAATGATCGGAAAATGATCGCTGTCATGTAAGTCTGGTAGAACAGACCAGGTGAAGTCTAGTGCAGTGGAGGAAGAGCAGACTGATAGATCGATGCAAGAGAGAGTATGAGTACGAGGATCAAAATGGGTGGGAGAGTACCCGTATTTAAAACATAGAGGGGGTGAGAGGCGAGAAAAGCCTCCAACTGGATGCCACGTGAGTCACAATGAGACCCCCCCCCCAGAGGAAATGGTGGGCATTAAAATCACCAAGTAACAGAAGTGGTGGTGGTAAGGATGAAACAAGAAAGGCAAAGTCTGGGATAGAAAATGCCCGAGAAGGAGAGAGATATAAAGAACATATTGTAAACCACTTATTCAAGTGGATACGGGCTGCAGTGTAATGCAGCGAGGTATGGACAAATAGTTGACAGTACGGAATAAAATTGCGTAGAAGAAGGGCACTTTCATTAAAGGTCCCATCTGAGAAAGGATCCGAAGAATACAATAAATTATAACCTGAGATAGGTTGAAAACAGCCGCGAGTTAATTTTGGTTCTTGTAAGCAAGCACCAACAGGGAAAAAACTTGGAATAGCAACTTCTGAAGCTCACCCCGATTACCCCTGAGGCCGCGGATATTCCACTGTAAATAGGCCATGATTGTCGATGAAGAAAATACAAGGAATCTGTACGTAAAGGCACCTACGGACTAGAGGGGTTAGAAAAGTCAACGTGTGGTGGCATTGGAAGACATTCAAGTAGTGAAGGAATGGAGCGTTGCGAAGAATGGGGTTGTGAAGATGGAGGAGAGGGAAGAGAAGGAACAGGAAGTGAATCAGTGTCCATTGAAGGTTTAGTCTCTGCAATATATTCTGAAATGGCTTCAAGTGTTTCTGAATTCAAAGATGTATGGGAGACCATATTGGAGATAGAAGGAGGAGGGTGAGTAAAGATTGGGACAGTAATGGACTGTACCAAAGTAGAGGGGGGGAAGAGTGTAAGGGACTGGAGATGAAGTGTGGGGGGGGGGACAGAAGAGGCAGAAACCTGGGAGGTGGCAGAAAGAGGGGAGAAACTTGGGAGGGACGGGGGTGGAAGGCATAGTACGAGGAGGAGGGTGAATCTCCACACTTGTAATAGAGCCAGAGAGAGGGGAAAAACTAGTACAGAGACTGGAAAGGTAAAGTGTGGAGGTGGAAGAAGGGAAGGAAGGGGCAAAGAAGATTTGAGCAATGTGAATTTTTTGGACTTCTGAGTAGAGGGGCGATTGGTATTAGGTGTCGTACGAGGTCTTGTCGATACTGGGGCTTGTGAGGAAGGACGCGAAGATGTGAGAACAGACTGAGTTGTAGTCGGGACGTCAGAGCCAAGGACAGCAAAAGGATTAGATGCCGTAGTGGCTATGGGAGGGGTAACAACAGAGGAGGCTGCAGAAGATGGGACCCCAGAAGTGGGGGGATGTTTAGAAACACGAGAATAAGAAACACGGGGTAGTCTCCCTTGGAGGCGGAGATGAGTAACTGCCATAGCATAAGGGAGACCTCTGCCTCTTTGAGGCAACGGATTTCACGTTCATTTAAGTAGACCTGGCAACGGCGGGAGTACGAAGGGTGAGCTTCATTACAATTAAGGCAAGATGGAGGTTGACTGCAAGATGTATTAGAATGGTCGTTGGCACCACAGACTGGGCATTCGGCCATAGATCTGCAATATTTCGCTGGGTGACCAAAACGCCAGCAATTTCTACATTGTTGCGGTGTAGGTATCACCTTTCGAACTTGTAACCGATGTCCCGCGACATATACAGAATTCTCGGCTGTCAAAAGTTAAACGAGCCACATTGCAAGGGTAATGTCTCCGCCCCCGGGCAGGAAGGACACAAGTGTCTACTTTGAGGATTGGGAGATCCTGGAGTTCCAGCTGTTCAAAAATGTCATTGCCACATGACTGGAAATTCTGTTGGCTATGGTATGGGGCAGAATGACAGTACCACTACAAGAATTGAGAGAAAGATGTTTTTCAATAGTGATAGGAGTAGTATCGATATTCGAAAGGAGAGAAAGATCATGAGCTTGGGTAGCATTCTGGACGGTGACGATGTGCATACCGCTCTTGAGAGCATGAAATGAAATATCACTACCAACATGACGCAGGAGCGCTTTGCCAATACTATGGTCAGAAAGGTAGGCAGAAGAAGTCGGTCTTAAAGTAAAGAATTTAGTCCATTGTGTGGTCCAAAACTGAGTGTGGAGAGGGAGTGCTTGACGTGTCGGTCTTTTCCGAGTAGAATGGGAAGGTAACGAAGGAGCATCATTAGGAGATTGACGTTGGCGTTTAGGAGTAGGACCGGAGTTGGTCCGGCGTGAAATGGGCGGGCGATTCGAAAATTGCCATACCGTAGAGGGAGAAGCCGGAAGCATAGTCAAAGGAGAGCGGCGTTCAGACAAATCGAAGGAGTCAGTCGAAGCCCCGGTACCTGAAGCGGGTGAGGAAACAGCACCAGCAAGAGGTACAGGGGCATCAGGAGTGTCCGAAGAGTGGTCTAAACACAAGGCAGGGTCAGAATGGGGTGCGGTATCAAGAAGGGGCCCGGGGGTAGTGGGTTCATGGACTAGGGCTGCCATGGTTAGGTTACTCCTTTGCTTTTTGTTTTTAAGAAAAAAAAGAAAGAAGAAAAGAAAATAAAAATAAAAAAAAGAATAAAAAAAGGGGGGAGCGGGGAGGAATAGTTCCCAGGAGGAATGAAAGGGCCGGAAATCTCCCTCCGCGCCCAAGAGGACCTCAGCACCGCTAGTAGCGCAGATGCAGCATGGAACCCATGCCATACCCTACCCTTCATGCCAGTAAACCAGCAATCCGGGATAGCAACCTCACATCTGCCGAGCTACCCTCGGTGGACAAAAGAGAGGGCGGCGGCCCGGATATCCGCCACAAAGCATACCTCCTTCGGCCACCACCCCCGGAATCCGAAAGGTGGCTTCAGAGATACACCTGTCGCCCGAAAGCACCCAAAGCTACTCCAGGGATACCGGAGAGGGATCGGGACATCCCCAGGCAATCCAGATTCCACGGCAAACTACGCCACCACCAAGAACCTCAACGGAATGGGATGGACCCCGGTGTCCTTTCCCCTACCTAGGAACTAGCGCGCCTGTGGGAGAAATCCCAAAGGCCAAAAAGAGGAAGGGCAAAAGGGAGGGGTGAGGAGGAGGAGGAGGAATGGAAAAAGGGGAGGATGGGATAGGGGAGGGGAGAATGGGGGGTAATTAGGTTCGGTCTGAGGAAGAAGACCGACAGGGCTAATTCCTCAGACCAAGAGCCTCTTCACCACGCCAAGGAGCCCCCCTTGAAGAGGTTTAGCTTTCAAGATGAAGCTCTGAGAGAGGGACAGCGCTGCATAGCCCTTGTGGCTTAGCGCTTCTTTTTGATTATAATAATAATAATAATAATAATTTGAGAGGGGGAGGGTGGAGGAAGGGGATACTAAATGTGTAAACACTATGTTAAATTAGTGGCGCCCTACGTGACTTGCGGCGCGCACAATCAAAGCTATTTAATAGCCGGTTGGATAACATTACCCTCTCAGCTAATGTGTGAACAGTTAGTCCTCAGTGCTCGGTGTATAGACTCGCTGAATTGTGTTTGTGGGGGTCGAATCTTGGCCCCTGACTCACCTTCATAGTTAAACATTACTGGTTTCTGTCCACCACTTCCACATTCAGCTCATTTCACTTCACTACCACTACGGTAATGAGAAAACTGCTTCTTAATATCTCGGTGGCTCATCTGGTTAATTCCACATTAGAATCTACAGTAACTAAATTCTGTCTAGGTATAGTAGTGTCAGTTAATTTGTACAGTGACACCGACAAGATGTGTTAAAAAGACACTTTTGTACAGTTCAGACATTTATAAAAGGGAAAAAACGTTTCCTTTTTAATTTAAATTTATCCTAAACTCTACATGTGTCTTTTTACACAACAGAATGTCACGACTCGACTTGACTCACGAAATCGTAATGACACGATTGCAATGACTCTCTGACCGTGGGTTCAAACCCCACCCGTGATATGGTTTATCAGGAGACACACAGGTGTTCTTACCTATTGTTGTCTTCGTTAATTGACCTCTGACTTCTCACCTGTATATTGCTGACTGAAGCATGACATCCACCTCACTCTTGAAACTTCCACTGTATCCAGGTTTTAATGAGATTGTGTCTTGATGTATCATTCTTGTAACTTTGTTTTCATTTGAATTAACTAATATCAGATTTAAGAACTGGTAACGCAAAATATATTTACCACCGTCTTTTTTCCTTTAAAATTTGACATGGTCAGATAATCTACAAAGTACAAAAGTCTTAAGCTGAATTTATTGCTTTGAAATCTGTAACATTTTTCGTAGTTCAAACGTTTTTCTTGAATCTCCTCCGCAGACGATCTTGATAGACTGCCAAGTTATCCGGACCTATTTTTTTGTAACTGTCATACCATTTTGTAAGCTCTTAATACACCCCTGAATGCAGAGTTCCTTCAATTGCTTTTCCATTTCATATTTTTAGTGTTTTAACTAATGAGCAGTGACCCTTGACCCATGTCAAATTCGACGAATTTAATTGTAAATACCCGATTCCGACACGTTTATGAGCACATATTACATAACCAGCTTGAGCTAGCGAACTAAGAAACACAAGCATAATAGTACTACTGCCTTATATTCAGAGATACTGACTAAAGTGAAACTTTAATTACGACGTTTCGTCCAATACTGGTCTCGATTTTGTCCAGTCCTGGACGAAACATCGTAACAATGGTTTCAATGCAAACATTCTCGTCGCTTGTCTGCTAACGCCGCTACTCATCAAAGACAGTCTTTTCATAACAGTGGGGAGCAAGTTTAAATTTTTAACCTCAATTAGACCCACTGCACTGTGCGGTTATCTTGATTTATAACATTTTAGCCATGTTTAGCTAAGACACTCATCAGACAAGATGGCTTAACATTGTCAAGTATTCCACTGAGGTTGCAATAGCTACGGGAGTTTGAAAGGTTTCCTTGCACCAAGACTGGAGTTATGTTTATTTGGGATTACTATGGTAGTCACTCAAGATAGTTATATTTAAAATAAGCATTGTTAGGAAACCTGTAATACAAATATTACTCATACTAAAGTACAGTATTACTATAACTACTACTGCTAGTAGTAGTTATTTCTACCAACGCCGCAACCGCTATCTAGTAAACTTAGGAACTAAAGTCCTTCAGGACTCTGTATAAGCTATATGTCAAGCCCACTATACTATATGTAACACCAGTATGGAACCTTGCTACTTGACAAAACTAGAAAAAAAATAGAGAAAAATCCAGAATACCTATGGGATTAGTTCCAGAGCTAAGAGGAAAGTTCTACAAGTATAAATACTAAAAGAATTAAATCATATAACAATGGAAGAGAATAAGAAGAGACATGATTACGACGTACAAGATGTTCGGAGGACTTGACAAGGCTGGACACAACCAAAGCAGAGAGGCTTGACACAACGTCTCAATGACAGTTATCCATAGTAAAGAACTTTAACAAATCTCTGAAGACGGGGTACTTGTCTGCCAGAGATTTGGAAAATATACTGTGCCCCATAATAAAAAACGAGACAAACTCCTGAACTTCAAATCAGTGTCACCTATATATAATATCAAAAGTTCTGAAGATCGTAAGGAAAAGGTTAGTGCCTATTAACAAATCTTATGGGAGTTCTACGACACAGCTACAAAAATTAAACAAGAGCGGCCCGGCTAGGTAATCTGAATTTCTGAATTGTAAGAACAATTTTCATACCGTACATCCAGAAAATGATCAACAAACTGGAGAAACAAGACAAACAAGGAGAAATGTTGATGTGATCATCGAGTACCTCAGAAGTAAATACGCAGACCATCTTAATGTCAATATATCACTTTGGCCAAGAACGTTAAAGACCACTAGGATGACATCAGTTATTATATGACTATTTTAACATGCGCTGGTGGATCTCAGCTTTCTGTTCCCGCTTAGGAGTTTTTATTGAATTTAAATATTGGCGTTACAGCATGTTACAAGTAGCTATTTTTTTTCCTACAGACAATCTACTCTAACCAACCCAAACTTAAATAGAGTATATCGAGAAATTTGCTTAAAATCGTACGTTTGCTTTAGAAGGATTAGTTGAAATACGCATAATAATAATGGAAGAATGTAAGAAGTGGGATACCAATAACCGCTTCTACCGTTTCCTATATATAATTCGTGAAATTTCTTACGTGTCCCTGTTTACTGATAATGTGACACTAATGAGCGAGGAAAAAAAAAAAAAGACCTGGACAGCCTAAAACATGTAGTTGTACAAATGGCTTGTGGAGTTAAAGCTAAATAAATGCAAAATAATGCGGATTAAAGGATAAAAGAGGAGGGAATACTTAATAATGCCTAGAGAAGGAAGGAGCAAACTGTTCATATCAGCCAAGTGAAGGATCTGAGAGTTATCATTACGCCAAACACATCTCCAGATGTGCACATGACCGAGGAATATCTGCACCATCGGAAAATTTCAGAAGAACATTCAGGAAACTAATCAAAGAATTCTTTAGAACTACATACGAGTATACTAGGAATGTAGGACCCACCTTGAGTACGCAGCCCGAGTGTGAAGCCCCAACCTGATCAAGTGAAGGAGGGGGGATTATTCTAAGTCACGTATTTTTGTGGGTATTGAGATGGAGGGGAAAGGGGAAAGGTAGGGAGGGAGGAAAGGAGGGAGGAGAAAGAGGAGAGGGAGGAGGAGGGAGAAGAGAGAGGAGAGAGGGAGAGAGGAGGAGGGAAGAGAGAGAGGAGGGAAGAGAGAGAGAGAGAGAGAGAGAGAGAGAAGAGGAGAGAGAGAGAGAGGAGAGAGAGGAGAGAGGAGAGAGAGAGAGAGAGAGAGAGAGAGAGAGGGGGGAGAGAGGGGAGAGGGGGAGAGGGGAGGGAGGGGAGAGGAGAGGGAGGGGAGAGGGGAGGGAGGAGAGAGGGGAGACTGCAACCACCAAACCACACGTGTTACTTTCACTGTCTTAAACAGGCCAAGGAACTACACACCTCACCACCATGCTGCCTCCTCCATCACCCCTGCAATATAATACATCACCCCTGCAATATAATACATCACCCCTGCAATATAATACACCACCCCTGCAATATAATGCATCACCCCTGCAATATAATACACCACCCCTGCAATATAATACACCACCCCTGCAATAAAATACACCACCCCTGCAATATAATACACCACCCCTGCAATATAATACATCACCCCTGCAATATAATACACCACCCCTGCAATATAATACATCACCCCTGTAATATAATACATTACCCCTGCAATATAATGCATCACCCCTGCAATATAATACATCACCCCTGCAATATAATACACCACCCCTGCAATATAATACACACCCCTGCAATATAATACATCACCCCTGCAATATAATACACCACCCCTGCAATAATCACCCCTGCAATACATCACCCCTGCAATATACTCCCCTCGTCCCTGCAATATACCCACACTCATCCCTGCGAAAATTCCCCTCACCACTGCAATCATCCCCTTCAAATAAGCAACAATTTCAATCACCACTGCAACATTCCCCCGTCACTCGAACAACACTTACCCATCACCCCTGCAATTCCCCTTCATCCATGCAACAATCTCCCATCACCCATGCAGCATCCCCTTACCCCTGTAATATCCTTTCCTGCAAAATCACCCCCACCCCTGTAAAAGATCCCCCAACCTTTCTCCCAGCCACTCTCCCCCCCCTCAACCTCCCACGATAACTTCTCACCAACACAAACAATCGACAGAAACAAGTCTAAACTTTCAGCTGAAGTAATAAAACACCAACAAGTGAAAAAAAAGTCAGAAAATAAACTTGTTCGCAGTAAAATAAAACATCTAGAATTCTGACGATGTAAAACAGTACATGTGAGTGTCCAGACTAACATTTGGCACACACTGTAACAATACAACCGAACAATTTCTCATACCTTGATTTGGCACTCAACAACCTGATTGATCAGACCATCAACCACTCATAATGTAGAGATTTCAATGAAGCCTCCTTGAGTGAACACATTGTGGTCGGGTCACAGTGGTGGCTCATGCTAACCTTCCTATGGTGTATAAACATACCTAGTTGGATAATTCTTACTGTAGCCAGTTGGTCCAGTGGCTTACGCACTGGCCTGGAATTTTAAGATTCACTTGCTATGGGTTCTAACCTCACCAGTATCGTGGTTAGTTTGCAAGTGTTATTACAATCTCCTGAGATATTCTGGGCTCTGTAGTCACTGTCACGCAGTAAAAGAGGAAGATATCTGCACTAGTTTGGTTGCATATTTGGGAATCACTTTTTTTCTTGGCCAATGGGAATATATTTACACTACGGAAGTCAATTTAAATCTAATTAAAATGTAATAGTTCCCCATTGCGCCACCACACACCATGAACCCAGCTACGATGCAGCGGCAATATTAACAAAAGTTGGCGTTTAAAGACATATGTAGTATAATGTGAATCTTTATTGACAACGTTTCGCCCACACAAGGATCACATTATACTGCCAACATAAGAATCGTAATGACCGATTGTGGATTGTCTTAAAAACTTTATTTCTTGGGTTTACACAGAGGTGCCTGTGCAACTTTCCTATGTGTAGAAATATACTGTTGGATGAATCTATGTGGCTAGCTGGTCTAGTGCTAACGCGGGCTGGAGTTTTGAGACTATGACCGCGGGTTCAATCCGACGGGTATGTTACTGCCATATGTTTATTCCACTTGTCGGTATATTACTCCTCATTGGGTTAAATCATGGTGTCCTGTGCACACAATTACGCGTGTGACCTCATTAATGCGTGTTCACATAATGCCGTTGAACATTACTGTCGTGACATCATATGTACTGCGTGGCAACGCATGTACGCCCGTGTGCACGCATGTACTTGCGTGTGCACCGCATACTGCCGTGTGCACGCATTACGCGTGTGACACATTACTGCCGTGTGCACACATGTAACTGTCGTGGCCACATGTATGTTGTCACACATTACTCGGTGCCACACGCTACTTCCCACTGAATCGCCTCAGCAAATACAGTATCCTCAACTCTTTAATAATGTAAAATTACACAATATATAGGTTAAAGGACCGTGTGCAACTAAGGACCTATTTGGACGATTCGCTCTCTGGAGTTTGTCACGCTCCTGAGAACGAAAATTGCCACATAATACGTAGTAACTAGTGAACATGGTTCCTACCTAACATCCCCAATTTGTTTATTAGTTGTCCATAATTATCTTAAAGATAAAGTTTAAGTAGTGACTCCAGGAACACTTGATTCGAAGCTTGAAAAGTGCTGTAGCTACTGAACCTACAGTGGGATACATGATATCCACAATACGATACTTAATTAAGTCTCCCACCTCTGGCTGGCAGATTTCCTTACCATATGGTGTCTCCACCATGCAACTTACACAGGGAAGCTGCATGCCTCAGCTGTATTCGGTCCAATAAAATTTCACTTTAGGTACACAAAACATATGTCACAAAAATCTAAGCAATAAAATGCCTATATTAAAAAACAGCGCATTATATATTCACTTTTGAACCAAACTAACTTGTACCTTAAGTCTTTACAATAAACCACAGAACTCTTGTACACACACACACACACACACACACACATGCACACACACACACACACACACACGCACACACACAACGCACACACACACGCACACGCATACACACGCACACACACACACACACACACACATGCACACACACACACACACACGCATACACACACACACGAAACCCCACACACATGCACACACACACACACACACGCCCCACACACACACATGCATACACACGTGCACACACGCGCACACACGCACACACACACATGCACACACACACCACACGCACCCCACACACGCACACACACGCACACACACGCACACACACACACAAAACACATGCACACACACACACACACACGCGCACACACGCACACACACGCACACACACGCACACACACGCACACACCACACAGGATGTTCCAGGGAGGGGACACAGAAACAAGAGGCCACAATTGGAAGTTGAAGACACAAATGAGTCAGAGAGATAGTGGGAAGTATTTCTTCAGTCTTAGAGTTGAAAGGGCAGTGGAAATAGCCTAGAAAATGGAACGTAGTGGAGGCAGGAACCATACACGTTTAAGACGAGGTTTGATAAAGCTCATGGAGCGGGGAGAGAGAGGGGCCTAGTAGCAACCGGTGAAGAGGCGGGGCCAGGAGCTAGGACTCGACCCTGCAACCACAAATAGGTGAAATACAAAAAGGTGAGTACACACAAAACACACACACCGCATACACACGTTGCACACACACACACACCCACACATGCACCCCACACACATGCACACACACACATGCACACACACACACGCACACACAAAGCGGGACACACGACACACACACACACACACACACACCACGCACACACATCATGCACACACACACAACACCCCACAGTGCGTGCACACACACACGCACATACACACGCACATGCACACACACACACACGCACACACACACTGTAAGGACCCCGTTATCAAGTGGGCACTTTACCCTCAGCCTTCTTTCCCTCCCTCCCCTCCCCTCCCTCCCATTCTAATCCTATCAAAACACACACACCTCCCGGCTTTTTAAGGTCAACTCATCCTTCTCTCCCTCCCTCTCCCCCATTTTAAACCCATCCCTCTCTCTCCAAACATGCACACACACATACACAAGCACATATACCCCTTGACCCAATCATGTACTCCCCCTTCCCCTAACCACCTCTCCCCTCCCCTAGCCACCCCCCTCCCCAAACCATCTAACCCTCCCCAAACCATCTAACCCCCTCCCCCAACTACCTCTCCCCCTCCAATAACCATCCTCCCCTTCCCCCATAACCATCCATCCCCACTCCCCCTAACCATCTATTCCCCTCCCCCTAACCATCTATTCCCCTCCCCCTAACCATCTCTTCCCCTTCTGTGGAGCAATGGGGGAACCTAGAACTAGGATGAGAACAAGGGGCCCGAAGGACGAATCTGCAAGGGTGGACTGGGAGGCAGAGCTCAAAAAAAGACTGGAGAAGGAGGCTAGATGAGCTTGCAAGGAAGATGGAGGAGAGGTTAGCAGCAGAATGCAGAAGGTGGAAGCAACATGCCACAGCAGCAGAAACCAAGATACAGAGATTAGAAGAGGAGCTGAGACATCTGAAACAGCATAGGGACAAAGATATTACAGAAGTAGCATCAGCAATGGCTACATCAGACACAGACAATGGGTCTGAAGGGAGCATGGAAGCTAAACTGTATGCAGAGGTCCTGTCAAACCCACACGGGGCCAAAACAAAGACAGGGAGCACACTAGGACAGAGAGGTTGGAAGACATTGAAGGAACTAGGACATGTGCAGGGACCTTACCAGACACTTGTGGGGGCCAGGAACAGGTGAGCAGGAAGGACAAACCAATGAGCATAGGGGCCATAGCTAGGGAAGGGACCGAAGGAACACTCCACGGGAAGGAACTAAAACACCTCAGAGGATGCAATGGGAGTCACAGTGGGAGGTGGAAAGGGAGAGATCAGTTTTTGTCTATGGGCTAGACGAAGCTAAAGGGGAAACTTATGACGAAAGCAAGCAGGAGGAGAAAAAAGCGATTGAAGGTATCATGAAGGTGATAGGCGAGAGAGACATGACCCAGGTGGCAAATTTTCGGAGAATCGGGTGGTTCACAAAGAAAAGGAATTGGCCTCTCAAAGTAATTTTCAAGGCAGAATCAACCCGAACCATGATCCTGCAGGAGAAAGCACGGCTGAGAGGCAAACAGGAGTGTGTACCTCGATCGAGACAGAACACAGGAGGAAAGGATGATACTGAAAGAGAGAGTGCAAAAACGAAAGGAGGAATGGGAAGAAATGAAAAGGAGAGCAGAATAACCCAGGAACAAGTGGAAGGACAAGCACACCCCCCAGAAACACCTGCAGAAGGACTCCAGCCACGACACCCCCAAGACAACTGAACAATCTAAACCAACCATCACACACCGATCCCTCTGTTCCCACCCCCCACACCACAGTTGCAGTATTAGAACAGAAGTTGAAGATTTGGTACACAAATGCGGATGGAGTAACGAATAAACATGAAGAATGGCAAGAAAGAATCAATGAGAAGTCCCCAGACATCATAGCAGTTACAGAAACAAAACTCACGGAGACAATAACAGATGCAATCTTCCCACCAGGATACCAAATCATGAGGAAAGATAGAAGGGGCAGAGGGGGAGGAGGGGTTGCTCTGCTCGTAAAAAACAGATGGAAATTCGAGAAAATGGGAGGCATAGACGAGACGGGAGAAAGAGACTACATAGTAGGTACACTTCAGTCTGGGGAACACAGGGTGGTCATTGCAGTGATGTATAATCCACCACAGAACTGCAGGAGGCCAAGAGAGGAATATGAAGAGAGCAACAGAGCAATGGTGGACACACTTGCTGAGGTGGCAAGAAGAGCTAACTCCAGCAGAGCACAGTTGCTGGTTATGAGGCATTTCAACCACAGGGAGATTGACTGGGAAAACCTGGAGCCACATGGGGGTCCCGAAACATGGAGAGCCAAGATGTTGGATGTGGTGCTGTAAAACCTCATGCACCAACATGTTAAGGACACTACCAGAGTGAGAGGGGAGGATGAACCAGCAAGATTGGACCTTGTGTTCACCCTGGGCAGTTCAAACATTGAAGACATCACATATAAGAGTCCCCTAGGAGCTAGTGACCACGTGGTTTTGTGCTTTGAATATGTAGAAGAGTTGCAAGTGGAGAGAGTAACAGGAGTTGAATGGGAAAAGCCTGACTATAAAAGAGGGGACTACATAGGGTTGAGGAACTTCCTGCAGGAGGTTCTGTGGGACAGAGAACTGGCAGGAAAGCCAGTAAATGAAATGATGGAATATGTAACAACAAAATGCAAGGAGGCAGTGGAAAGGTTTATTCCCAAGGGCAACAAAAACAATGGGAAGACCAGAACGAGCCCCTGGTTTACCCGACGGTGTAAGGAGGCAAAAACAAAGTGCAATAGAGAATGGAAAAAGTACAGAAGGCAGAGAACACATGAAAATAGGGAGATCAGTAGCAGAGCCAGGAACGAGTATGCACAGGTAAGGAGGGAGGCCCAGCGACAGTATGAAAATAACATAGCATTGAAAATCAAGACTGACCCAAAACTGTTGTATAGCCACATCAGGAGGAAGACAACAGTCAAAGACCAGGTGATCAGATTGAGGACAGAAGGTGGTGAACTCGCAAGAAATGATCAGGAGGTATGTGAGGAGCTAAACAGGAGATTTAAGGAAGTTTTTACAGTAGAGACAGGAAGGGCTTTGAGAAGACAGCACAGGAGGGAACATCAAGGGGAATATACCAACAAGTGTTGGATGACATACGAACAACCGAGGAGGAGGTGCAGAAGCTGCTAATTGACCTTGATACCTCAAAGGCGATGGGACTGGACATCTCCCCATGGGTCCTTAGAGAAGGAGCAGAGATGCTGTGTGTGCCCCTAACCACAATCTTCAACACATCCCTTGAAACTGGGCAACTACCCGAGAAATGGAAGACAGCAAATGTAGTCCCCATATTTAAGAAAGGAAACAGAAATGAGGCACTTAACTACAGACCTGTGTCTCTGACATGTATTGTGTGCAAAGTCATGGAGAAAATTATCAGGAGGAGAGTGGTGGAACACCTGGAACGGAACAAGATTATAGATGAAAACCAGCATGGGTTCATGGAAGGCAAATCCTGTGTCACAAACCTTCTGGAGTTTTATGACAAGGTAACAGAAGACACGAGAGGGGTGGGTTGATTGCGTTTTCCTAGACTGCAGGAAGGCCTTTGACACAGTTCCCCACAAGAGATTAGTGCAGAAGCTGGAGGATCAGGCACATAACAGGGAGGGCACTGCAATGGATCAGGGAATACCTGACAGGGAGGCAACAACGAGTCATGATATGTGAAGAGGTATCACAGTGGGCGCCTGTGATGAGCGGGGTCCCACAGGGGTCAGTTCTAGGACCAGTGCTATTTTTGATATATGCGAACATGATGGAAGGAATAGACTCTGAAGTGTCCCTATTCACAGATGATGTGAAGTTGATGAGAAGAATTAAACCGGATGAGGATGACGCAGGACTACAAAGAGACCTGGACAGGCTGGACATGTGGTCCAGAAACTGGCTTCTCGAATTCAATCCTGCCAAATGCAAAGTCATGAAGATTAGGGAGGGGCAAAGAAGACCGCAGACAGAGTATAGGCTAGGTGGACAAAGACTACAGACCTCACTCAGGGAGAAAGACCTTGGGGTGACCATAACACCGAACACATCACCGGAAGCACACATCAACCAAATAACTGCTGCAGCATACGGGCGCCTGGCAAACCTGAGAATAGCGTTCCGATAGCTTAATAAGGAATCGTTCAAGACACTGTACACTGTGTATGTTAGGCCCATACTGA
Organism: Cherax quadricarinatus; assembly: GCF_026875155.1. Taxonomy (NCBI): domain Eukaryota; kingdom Metazoa; phylum Arthropoda; class Malacostraca; order Decapoda; family Parastacidae; genus Cherax; species Cherax quadricarinatus. Next base: position 32,137,975 of record NC_069449.1, on the reverse strand, counting down.
AGTATGCAGCACCAGTCTGGAACCCACACCTGGTCAAGCACGTCAAGAAGTTAGAGAAAGTACAAAAGTTTGCAACAAGGCTAGTCCCAGAGCTCAGGGGAATGTCGTACGAGAAAAGATTGAGGGAAATCGGACTGACGACACTGGAGGACAGAAGGGTCAGGGGAGACATGATAACGACATACAAGATACTGCGGGGAATAGACAAGGTGGACAGAGACAGGATGTTCCAGAGATGGGACACAGAAACAAGGGGTCACAACTGGAAGCTGAAGACTCAGACGAGTCACAGGGACGTTAGGAAGTATTTCTTCAGTCATAGAGTCTTCAGGAAGTGGAATAGCCTAGCAAGTGAAGTAGTGGAGGCAGGGACCATACATAGTTTTAAGAAGAGGTATGACAAAGCTCAGGAAGCAGAGAGGGAGAGGACCTAGTAGCGATCAGTGAAGAGGCGGGGCCAGGAGCTGAGTCTCGATCCCTGCAACCACAATTAGGTGAGTACACACACACGCACACGTCCATCACAGACATGTGCGGAATAGTAAGAGTAAATTATATTTCATTTGGGAAGTGTTGGTTCATAATATTTCTTAAAACCCAAAGCTGGAAACCTGAGCCGGTGTCACGAGAGACATGATTCTCACGACTTGGCTTAGAGAGTTGATATGTGGTTGATGATAATATTGCATTCCCACCGGGAATAACCTTTGGTTGTGAAGTGACCATTTACCATATAAGCTACAAGTTACCATGTAACTAGTGGTTATCTCCGCCCAAACTTCTCATTTATACACAAATAACCAGCACATTCTCATTTATGTAGCATCTCATATCCATCTTGATGGCAGTATTTAAGATTACGGAGGCATATAATGGTCCACCGGAAATAGTAATATTCACCGGTCTTGACGCACCGCCAATACATTCACAAATGTAAAAAGCCCGAAATATGTACCGTTACACATACTTGTGAAAAACAATGTTTCACGCCATGTAAGTGGACAGTTCCGCCATGACTCAACATTGCATTTTCAACCACGTTCTCTGTACCTCAAGTGTGACGATGTGCACGTCAGCCCATGACATCAAAGAATCCCATTTATACACGAAAATATTAGTGACATAACTGAATACACAGCTCGAAGAAGACTGCAAGGGTGGCGCTTTAAAACGAATGTACCGTCATGATACAACATAACTGATGTAATTCGTATAAAAGAAAAAAAACCCAGCATGCTAGATAGAGCCTTGCGTAAGTTTGGCTGCCTCAAGGCCAGAGCAGGAGAACGTGACACACGAATACTTGACGTGAAAAGATCACAGCGCCTCGCAAGCTAATTTAGAGCGAGTGCGTCAATAGCCAAAACTTAAGGTTAATTTCACTGCATATAGTAAAACTACATTTAAAATAAGGTGTCCTAATTAAAAAAATTAAGAGAAATGGATGCTCAGATGCTGATGGACCATTATGCTAAGTGATAAATCAGCGAGAGTCATTCATAACAGTGAGCGGTGGAGGCTCTAGCTTTTGTTTCTTAATAGCCAAACACATCTAAATATGATTATTATGGATGAAGAACTTATATACGATTCAGGGTGGTTTTTAAATGCGCTGAACTGAACAGAAGTGTTATTTTATTCACATCATACCATTTAATTCTAACTGTATTTCCTTTAATCGTCATGCTAAGGCGAAATGGATATGTGAGGTGGTTAAATGATAAATCACAGCGAGCAAATAACATACAACATAAAAGCCTGTATGCAAGTGGCCCCATTACTAACATCATTGAAATTGCACCGCCTGGGCAGCTAAGCCCATTTGAACTCACCCTGAGCGGTAGCGCAAAAGAAACACGATTAAATAGGTCATAAATGGTCACTGTCACACCGTGTTATACAGTGCAGGGTTACATACCACGCCCTCAACATGGTGGAGGGTATCCAGCCACAACGGACATCACGTTAAGCGTATGTAAACCTCTAGAGAATAACTTATTTATTCCTCATATTGCAAGCTAACTCAAACAAATTAACATTATCAAAGGACATAACAATCTTAATTCGAAAAATACTAATTCAATACTACCAGTGCAGACCTATCACACAAAAATTTCAATCAATTCTACACAAAAAAGTAACTTCACCTTACTGAAATATTTTTTTTTTAATCGAATATAGAAAATACACTTCCAAAAAATATGAAAAGTGATAAAGAAAATATAAAAAATATTTATACCCACAAACTGGAGATGAAATTTTACACGACGTTTCGGTCCATCCTGGACCATTATCAAGTCACAAGGCTGAGAACAAAAAGTTTCTTTAAATTGTGAATTTTTATTCTTTCTAATATTTATTAACAAATTCGCTACTTGCACCTACATATATTGTTTAATTTCTTTTACATAACTGAAATGCTGGATAACAATACAATCTGCTACCAAGACAATAGTAGAAAATCTATCTGTCAGAGTCTGTACAATCTTTGGGTCCGTGACTAATTGCTAATCAGCCCTGAGAAATAATGAAAAAAAAAATATTTATGATTTCGATGTGTGGGTAATCAGAGGACGTGTTGTGAGATAGGCTGCCAGAGAAGATGCTGCATCCGCTGCATCTTTTATCAGACTTTATCAGACACTGATACGTAACGTTTCATCATTTTGCTACATTAATTTTCCCATGTGATTTCCAACGTCGATTTAGTAACGCTCCGTGTAAACATACAATACTGTCTTTGTTAGGTTAAGTTATAAAGCTATTTAAACTTATATTTATCTACAAATAGAGAATAAAAAAAACGGGTGCGACAAACCTGTCAATGAGGTGGTTTAGCAACGTCAGGAAAAGCTCAAATCTGCAGGCTTATCCCTCGTGCTGTGAGAATGAGTTGCATCACAACAAACAACAGTGCCAATAGTTAATATAATTACGCAAGTAAGATTAAAATGACAACTCCTAGTATATTAACAAATGGGATTTGTTCCATTTTTCTAGCTAAAAAGTATGACAATCATGTTTGTACAACATGGGGGAAATGGTGAAGTTCCTTGGTATAACTGATACACAAACGACATACATGTGTCTACTCCGGTACAGAGTTGTGGTTATATTTTCTCTTCTCAATAACTCATTCATTACTGGCCAAGATTCTATTTTATATTTTATTATACTTTGGTGACACATTAGTATGTACGACTCCGTGAGTCATGCAGCGTCTGGGCAACGAACGGAAGGCAATTTAATTTGATCCGAGGAAGGAAACAGTAATCCCAATTCCTTAGATCAAGACCCCTTCACCAATATCAAGGCACGCTCGTTGAAGGGTAGTTACTGGTAGTAATGTGGAAACCCGACCACATGGGCTCGAACCTGGCTCGTTCAGGCTACCATTCCCATCCATGCACTCCTGCACCATGATGGCATGTAAATTTTAAATATTCAATACTTGTTGTGCCATAGCAGTGCATGGGTATACGTGTATGGCACCTGGCTGACCCGGGCTAAAGATCACTTGACGCCTTATTTACACAATGTGTTACGTTCACGGAAGTGAGAAATTTCAGGTTTTCACTGGTAGTAATGACAGAGGCAGAACATGATGTCCCGCTGAACAGCAAGAATTGAGACACTAGAGGTGAGATGCATTGTGACCAGAGGTAGTCTGAGATGACACCTGGCACCAAACTTTGTCTTGTGCTCCCAGCTGGCACCACTGGCACCCAACAGGTGATCAATACTGCACATACCACACTACCCTCGTTCCCTTCCCTTCACCGCCCACCCACTTACAACTCCTGTTTTATGAATGAACTGTGTCCTTGTGCACAATTTATTCACATTTAAACCACTGTTGTGCAAAAAAAAAAAAAAAACGTGACTGGTACGAATTCTGAACATAACATTGTGTGTTGTTGTTATATTCTTATATTTATGTGAAGCGCTGATGACACAAACTTCCCACACATCTTGTGGTGCTACACACAATATATATCATAAACAATTAACACATTCAAACCAACACATATAATGACTTGCTAGAAGAAATAACTAAAAATACATATACAGATACGAAAATCTATTAAAACGTAGAGAATCACAGTAACTATACAACCTTGGAATAAGATTCAAATGAATGATGGGGGTGAAAGTTGACAAATGCCACGTAATGAAAATGGATGAAAGTGAAAATAAGCCCCACGATTATTACTGATCTCAGGATAAAATATTAATTTTGGACAGAGAAAAAAATATATACTCTGAGACACAGGGGTTTAAACAAAAAAAATTGCAGTAGTGAGACGAAGTCAGGTAAACTTCAAGAGAGCTTTAAGTACATGGATGGTGAAATGCTACATCAAAAAGGTAAAATAGGTAAGGAAATTTTTAAATGTGCTGCAAGATGGTTCCCAGAGCTACATTAATAATTACGAATACAGACGGCACTGGAAATGTCCCGTGACAATTAATTTAATTAGGGTTAAACCAAAGAAAAGGAGAGTAGTTCCAATTCCTTGAATCAAGAATTCTACACCAGCATGAAGGAAGCAGACATGATAACCACATTTAAACTTATAAAAGAATGACAGAAAACAGATGATTTCTCGGTACCATCAGTCAGGAGGATCATTGACCACTAATTTAAAGATAAAAAGGTACATGAAGGACTAAAAAATATTTCTTGCAATAAGATACAGTATACTACAGTTATTAGAGAGTTAAACATACATGGAACCTCTGACAAGAAGGGACACCACTTCTTTATTCCAGTAACTAAGAATATATAATTGAACACAGGCAGAATATCTTAAGTTCACATCACTATATTATGATTACAATCAAAACTAAGCGCTAAATCCTCACATCGCTACAATATACAGTTAAATAAAAATCACAACTGTAAACATAGCAATTGCGATGGATTCCAATGTATGTATTCATGGTGATTAAAACAATACGTAAATTACTAAAGTTCACACAATACAAATTACCTTCACTAAGGATAACTTTCTTGGACGTACCATAATTAGCTGTTGTTGTGTCTCCCTCATTAATTACCAATACACAGAATAGCATTAATGATAATAATGTTTTGCAGTTAATACTCAGTTATTCGTGAGTGCAGAGGCCCTACCTCAAACTGGCCGCAACTACGTTCTCTCTCTCTCTCTCCCGACTTCGTAAGCCCGGTCACATGTATTCTTAAAGCTGTGTATAGTTCCTGTCTGTTTCCTTTCGTTGTCCAGGATACCACTTCCTGACCATTCTGCTTCTGCTTCTCTGAAACTCTGAGTGAACTACGGGCTCCCTCTATTCCTAGAACTGCATTTTTTTTCAGTTTCTGTTTATAAATTCTTACTAATGCTCCCGGCGCTTTCCAGCTCAGTACATCTCGACGAATACAAACACGTCATAATAATGTGGCTGGAACAAATCACGAATACCCACATTTACGAAAGTTAAGTAGACGTTTTGGACATTCCTGAACCATTAAGTCACATTCGTTTTCTATGCCAGCATATTACATGCAAATATAAAACTGCTTGCAGGTTTTGTTCTGCGCGGAGGTGCAACAGACAAGTAGAAGCAGTAATCAAGACACAGTAAGTTTTCCTGAGCTTCCCCAGCGCTCGGGCTGCGGCCCAAAGCTTGGGTATAGCTCCAAAAGGATCCTGTAGTACTTGCTGCCTTTGCACTTCCTGACATCGTCTGCTGCCACGTGGCTGCCACACCCTTTCGAGTCCAGTGTCGCAGGGTTTATGGCAGTCCAAGGAGCCTAGCTTCTTCCTACGAGCCCCGTTAGGCGGGGAATGTGGCTAGGCCTGAGGACAATTGGTTTCAGATGATGAAAAGGTACTTGTATCTCTTCCCATGGAAGACGTTAGCCAAGACATTCCCTCGATAGGGAGCTAACTTCGGGCCGGGTCACCAACTGGAAAAGACCTGGACCGGAACATTACCGGCGAACCTCAGAGAAATTTGTTCTCCGAATTACGATCCAGATAGACTCAGGCTCATGCAGTCATCGCCGTGGAGACTGACCTACATATTTCCTAATAAATTACTGAAAACAACATTCTGTTTATCACTGTTCTGTTCCATCTCGGTATATCAAGAACCCGTCTGTTATCTACAAGACAACGGCATGTCTTTCCTTCCAGTTCTCTTTCTTGCTACACTGTATTCAAGAATTCTCTCATACCCGTGTATTCTGAAGTCTGATTTATCCCTTCCCTACCCTGCTATGATTCTTTCTTTCTTTCCACAAGGTATTTGTAACTCGGTACTATATGTTCGTAAACCCCCAGGAGTCTCTCATTCAATTTCACCTATGTCCAGACTATGTTAAATTGTAGGGTCAATAAATATTAATTTAAAAGAAATGGTTGAATTACAGCATCTTGCACCTGTCAATTATCTTTACTAAGATAAAGATTATCTTTAGTAACCTAAACATTATCTTTACTAAGGCAAACTTCACCGTAACTAAATAATGAAAACATACATCTAAAAGTCATATATAACAAGTGTATCTTATACGTGCTATGAAGCTATTCAAAAAGAAAATGACAAAAGTTCCCACTGTATAAAAAATCTGTGCAAAATTCACGGATGTAAAAATACCTAAGAATTTTCTGGTTACAAAAACAAACAAGTGCCTAAATAACAGTAGTGTGGGTTTGCTGCTAGACATGATGGACAAATATATGTTTAACAAGCGTATTGTTTCTTTATGTTGACAACCGGTGGACTAAACCTTGAGATCCTCAACACAGGACTCACTAGAACACCACTACACCCTACAAGACCGAATTTCCAGTGTATATCGTTCCAGTCACGGTATTGTGCCTTTTTTTTTTTTTTTTTTGTTATTCAATAGACTGGAATTTTTGGTTCCTCCGGCTTGTGCGCCCAAGCATACATGTAAACAAAGGAGTTTGCATCTACCCCTTCCTCATCAAGCTCGTTCCCTTTTTGACGAAACGTCAAGATGTGCTAAAATTCACTACTTAAGTATACATCAAACTCAAAAATTATTTATGTATTAATATGTATAATGAGTATGGTGAGAGCTGGTCATATCTGGCTAAGGCCGGTACATTCAAGGTCAACAAGCAGGTCGCCAAGCGGGTACGTCTGACCAACACACGAAGTGATTGTACAAGATGTTTGGAGACTAGATCTTAAGTTACACGAATATTAGATTTGAAGACTGTCTATTATACGAAGGTTGTTAAGTTTGTGCGTCACCTGTATTCTACCAATCAAGATTTACTTTAATCCTTATAATAGGGATTAAACTCTCAGCGTATACACACATGTATACCGAGATATATATAGTAGTTGATGGTCTGATCAATCAGGTTGTTGAGTGCCAAATCCAGGTATGAGAAATTGTTTGGTTGCAGATATTGTTACAGTGTGTGCCGATTATATATATATATATATATATATATATATATATATATATATATATATATATATATATATATATATATATATATATATATATTTAAAAGATGGGTGGTAGGGGAAGTGGAATATTCAAACGGCTTCAGGAAGAAATCCAAATATTCTTCCTTGAGGCCTTTTTATCCACTTCTCCGAGGCTATGGGTCCCACAATTTACACCAGAGGTGGACCCCATCCTATATTATAATATAAATATATATATATATATACATATATATATAATATATATATAATATATAAAAATATATATATATATAAATATATATATATATATATAATATATATATATATATATATATATATATATATATATATATATATATATATATATATATAAATAAGAAAATCACAGTAAACAGGTGATTTCAAAATATGCAAAACAACCACTCTGAAAGAATAGAGAAATTCCAAGCGCTTTCGTGACTACTCACATTATCAAGTTCCTTGATAATGTGAGTAGTCACGAAAGCGCTTGGAATTTCTCTATTCTTTCAGAGTGGTTGTTTTGCATATATATATATTAATATATATATAATATATATATATATAATATATATATATATAATATATATATATATATATATAATATATAGTGTCATGCGTGCATTATGACATTCACATGAAAACTCAGAAAACTACTTCTGATATTACTATTACTACCACCACTACTATACTGCTGTTGCTACTACTACCAACACCACTACTATACTGCTGTTGCAACTACTACCACTACCATCACCACTACTATACTGCTGCTACCACCACCACTACTACACTGTGTTGCTACTACTACCACCACCACTACTATACTGCTGTTGCTACTACTACCACCACCACTACTATACTGCTGTTGCTACTACTACCACTACCATCACCACTACTATACTGCTGCTACCTCCACCACTACTATACTGCTGCTACCACCACCACTACTATACTGCTGCTACCACCACCACTACTATACTGCTGTTGCTACTACTACCACTACCATCACCACTACTATACTGCTGCTACCACCGCCACTACTATACTGCTGTTGCTACTACTACCACCACCACTACTATACTGCTGTTCAACACTACTACCACTACCATCACCACTACTATACTGCTGCTACCACCACCACTACTATACTGCTGTTGCTACTACTACCACCACCACTACTATACTGCTGTTGCTACTACTACCACTACCATCACCACTACTATACTGCTGCTACCACCGCCACTACTATACTGCTGTTGCTACTACTACCACTACCATCACCACTACTATACTGCTGCTACCACCACCACTACTATACTGCTGTTGCTACTACTACCACTACCATCACTACTATACTACTGCTACCCTCCACCACTACTATACTGCTGCTACCACCACCACTACTATACTGTGTTGCTACTACTACCACTACCATCACCACTACTATACTGCTGCTACCACCACCACTACTATACTGCTGTTGCTACTACTACCACTACCATCACCATACTTACTGCTGCTATACCACCACCACTACTATACTGCTGTTGCTACTACTACCACCACCACTACCATACTGCTGTTGCTACTACTACCACTACCATCACCACTACTATACTGCTGCTACCACCCACTACTATACTGCTGTTGCTACTACTACCACTACCATCACCACTACTATACTGCTGCTACCTACCACCACTACTATACTGCTGTTCTACTACTACCACTACCATCACCACTACTATACTGCTGCTACCTCACCACTACTATACTGCTGCTACCACCACCACTACTATACTGCTGTTGCTACTACTACCACTACCATCACCACTACTATACTGCTGCTACCACCACCACTACTATACTGCTGTTGCTACTACTACCCCTACCATCACCACTACTATACTGCTGCTACCACCACCACTACTATACTGCTGTTGCTACTACTACCACTACCATCACCACTACTATACTGCTGTTTCTAACCCACCCCACCACTACTATACTGCTGTTGCTACTACTACCACACCATCACTACTACTATACTGCTTTGCTACCACCAACCACTACTATACTGCTGTTGCTACTACTACCACTACCATCACCACACTTACTCTACTAACTGCTTGCTACTACTACCACACCACTACTATACTGCTGTTGCTACTACTACCACTACCATCACCACTACTATACTGCTGCTACCACCACCACTACTATACTGCTGTTGCTACTACTACCACTACCATCACCACTACTATACTGCTGCTACCACCACCACTACTATACTGCTGTTGCTACTACTACCACCACCATCACTACTACTATACTGCTGCTACTAATACCACCACCACTACTATACTGCTGATGCTACTACTACCACCACCACCACAACTATACTGCTGCTAATACTACCACCAAAACCAACACCACTACTATACTACTGCTACTACTACCACCACCACCCACTACTATGCTCTGCTGCTACTACTACCACCACCACTAATACTTTACTGCTGCTGCTACCACCACCACTACCACCACCACTATACTGCTGCTACTACCACCACCACACCACCTATACTGCTGCTGCTACTACTACCACACCACTATTATATGCTGCTACTACTACCACCACTTTCTATACTCTACGCTCTACTACCACCCACCACAATATTGCTGCTACTACTTACTACTACCACACCATACTACTCAACTACACTACCACCACATCCTATACTGCTACTACTACCACCCCACCACTACTATACTGCTACTACTACCACCACACCATACTATTTCTGCTACTACTACTACTACTACCACCACCACACTAATGCTCTGCTATACTACTACTACTACACACCACCACCACTATACTGCTGCTATTACTACTACTACCACCACCACCATATACTGCTACTACTACCCAACCCACCACTACTCTACTGCTACTACTACCACCCCCCCACACTATTGTTGCTACTACTACTAAAACTACTACCACCACCACCACTAATGTACTGCTACTACTACTACTACCACCACCACTACTACTATACTGCTGCTATTACCACCACCACCACCACTACTATACTGCTACTACTACTACTACCACCACCATCACCATTACTCTACTGCTGCTACTACTACCACCACCTCCACCACCACCACTACTATACTGCTGCTACTACTACCACCACCTCCACCACCACTACTATACTGCTGCTACTACTACCACCACCTCCACCACCACTACTATACTGCTGCTATTACCACCACCACTACTACTATATTGCTGCTACTATTACCAACACCACCACTACTAAACTGCTGCTATTACCACCGCTATACTGCTACTACCATCAGACTGGAATACTGCTGTACACTAACGGCCCCCTTCAAGGCTGGAGACTTTGAAGACCTGGAGAGCGTACAAAGAACATTCACGGCACATATAAGTACGATTAGGCACTTAAATTACTGGGAACGGTTGAAGGTCCTTGATCCGTATTCCCTGGAACGAAGGCGAGAGATACATGATAATATACACTTGGAAGGTCCTGGAGGGATTGCTACCAAACCTGCACACGAAAATCACTCCGTATGAAAGCAAAAGACTCAGAAGGAGATGCAACATTCCCCCGATGAAAATCAGGGGCGCCACGAGTACACTGAGAGACAACACAATAAGTGTCCGGGGCCCAAGACTGTTCAATTGCCTCCCACCATACATAAGGGAGATTACCAATAGATCCCTGGCTGTCTTCAAGAAGGCTCTAGACAGGCACCTAAAGTCGGTACCTGACCAACCGGGCTGTGGTTCGTACGTTAGTTTGCGTGCGGCCGGCAGTAACAGCTTGGTTGATCAGACCCTGATCCACCATGAGGCCTGGTCTCAGACCGAGCCGAGGGGGCGTTGACTCCCGAAACCATCTCCAGGTAAACTCCAGGTAAGCCACCACCACCACTATACTGCTGCCACTTCTACTACCACCACCACCACCACCGCTACTATACTGCTGCTACTACTACCACCACCACCACCACCACTACTCTACTGCTGCTACTACTACCATCACCACCACCACCGCTACTATACTGCTGCTACTACTACCACCACCACCACTACTATACTGCTGCTACTACTACCACCACCACCACCACCGCTACTATACTGCTGCTACTACTACCACCACCGCCACCACCACCGCTACTATACTGCTGCTACTACTACTACCACCACCACCTCTATTCTACTGCTTCTGCTACCACCACCACCACTACTATACTGCTGCTATACTACCACACCACCACCACCACCGCTACTATACTGCTGCTACTACTACCACCCCACCACCACCCCACCGCTACTATACTGCTGCTACTACTACCACCACCACCACCACCGCTACTATACTGCTGCTACTACTACCACCACCACCACTACTATACTGCTGCTACTACTACCACCACCACTACCACCACCGCTACTATACTGCTGCTACTACTACCACCACCACCGCTACTATACTGCTACTACTACTACCACCACCACCACCACCACTATTACTGCTGCTACTACTATCCACCACTACTATACTGCTACTACTACCACCACCACAAGCACCACCATACTCCTATTACTACTACCACCACCACTACCACTACTCTACTGCTGCTAATACTACTACCACCACCACTACTCTACTGCTGCTAATACTACTACTACTACCACCACCACCACTACTATACTGCTGCTGCTACTACAACAACCACTACTACACTACTGCTACTACTACAACCACCACCACCACCACTACTGTACTGCTGCTACTACTACAATCACCACTACTCTACTGATCCTGCTGCTGCTGCTAGTACCACCATTACTACTATACTGCTGCTGCTACTACCACCATTACTACTATACTGCTGCTACTACCACCACCACCACGTGGTGGTGGTGGTGGTGGTAGTGGATGGTGGTGGCGGTGGTGGTAGTGGATGGTGGTGGTGGTGGTAGTGGATGGTGGTGGTGGTGGTAGTGGATGGTGGTGTGGTGGTAGTGGATGGTGGTGGTTGTGGTGGTAGTGGATGGTGGTGGTGGTGGTAGTGGATGGTGGTGGTGGTGGTAGTGGATGGTGGGTGGTGGTGGTAGTGGATGGTGGTGGTGGTGGTAGTGGATGGTGGGTGGTAGTGGATGGTAGTGGTGGTGAGTGGTGTAGTGGATGGTGTGTGATGGTGGGGTAGTGTAGTGGATGGTGTGGATGGTGGTTGGTGGTGGTAGTGAGTTGGATGGTGGTGGTAGTGGAGGTGGGGTGTGGTAGTGGATGGTTGGTGGTGTGGTGGTTGTGGTTGGATGGTGGTGGTGGTGGTAGTGGATGGTGGTGGTGGTGGTTAGTGGATGGTGGTGGGGTTGGTGGTAGTGGATGGTGGTGGTGGTGGAAAGTGGATGGTGGTTGGTGGTGGTAGTGGATGGTGGTGGTGGTGGTAGTGGTGGTGGTGGTGGTGGTGGTAGTGGATGGTGGTGGTGGTGGTAGTGGATGGTGGTGGTGGTGGGTAGTGGATGGTGGTGTGGTGGATGGTTAGTGGATGGTGGTGGTGGATGGTAGGTGGTGGTGGTTGTAGTGGATGGTGGTGGTGGTGTGGTAGTGGTGGTGGTGGTGGTGGTAGTGGATGGTGGTGGTGGTGGTGGTGGTGGTGGTTGGTGGTGGTGGTAGGTGGATGGTGGTGGTGGTGGTGGTAGTGGATGGTGGTGGTGGTGTGGTAGTGGATGGTGGTGGTGGTGGTGGTGTGTGGTGGTTGGTGGTGGTGGTGGTAGTGGATGGTGGTGGGTGGTGGTAGTGGATGGTGGTGGTGGTGGTAGTGGGTATGGTGGTGGGTGGTGGTGGTAGTGGATGGTGGTGGTGGTGGTGTTAGTGGATGGTGGTGGTGGTGGTAGTGGATTGGGTGGTGGTGGGATGGTGGTGGTGGTGATGGGTGGTGTGGTGGTGGTAGTGGATGGTGGTGGTGGTGGTGGTGGTGGTTGTGGATGGTGGTGGTGGTGGATGTGGTGGTGTAGGGATGGTGGTGGTGGTGGTAGTGGATGGTGTGGTGGTAGTGGATGGTGGATGGTGGTGGTGGTGGTAGTGGATGGTGGTGGTGGTGGTGTGTGGATGGTGGTTGTGGTGGAGGTGGTGGTGGTAGTGGATGGGTGGTGGTGGGTGGTGGTGAGTGGATGTGGTGGGTGGTGTGGTAGTGGATGTGTGGTGGTGGTGGTGGTAGTGGATGGTGGTTGGTGGTAGTGGATGGTGGTGGTGGATGGTGGTAGTGGTGTGTGGATGGTGGTGGTGGTGGTAGTGGATGGTGGTGGTGGGGTGTAGTGGTATGGTGGTGGTGGTGGTAGTGGTATGGTGGTGGTGGTGGTGTGGATTTGGATGGTGGTGGTGGTGGTAGTGGATGGTTGGTGGTGGTGGTAGTGGATGGTGGTGGTGGTGGTGGAGGTAGTGGATGGTGGTGGTGGTGGTTAGTGGATGGTGGTGTGTGGTGGATGTGGAGGTGGTGGATGGGTGGGTGGTGGTAGGTGTGTTATGTGGATGATGGTGGATGGTGTGATGGTAGTGGATTGGTGGTGGTGGTAGTGGTATTTGGATGGTTGGTGGTGGTAGTGGTGGTGGTGGTTGGATTGGTGTGGTGGTGGTGGTTATGGATGGTGAGTGTGTGTGTAGTGGATGGTGGTGTGGTGGTGGTAGTGGATGGTGGTGGTGGTGGTAGTGGATGTGAGGTGGTTGGTCGATTGGTTGTAGTGTATGGTGGTGGTGGTGGTAGTGGATGTGGTGGTGGTGGTGGTATGGATGGTGGTGTGGTGTGTATAGTGATGGTGGTGGTATGTTGTATGGATGTGTAGTTATTGGTGGTGGTAGTGGATGTGGTGGTTGGTATTTGATTTGGTGGTAGGTGTTGTTTAATTGGATGGTGTTTTGTTTGTTGTAGTGTATGATGGATGGTGGTGGTAGTGGATGGTTGGTGGTTTAGTGGATGGTGGTGATGGTGAAGTGGATTTTTAGTGGTATGGTGGTGGTGGTGGTGTATTGGATGGTGGTGGTGGTGAGTAGTGGATGGTGGTGGTTGGTGTAGTGGATGGTTCTGATGGTGGTGGTATTGGATGGTGGTGAGTGTGGTAGTGGATGGTGTGTGGATTGGTGGTGTAGTGGATGGTGGTGGTGTGTGGTAGTGGATGGTGGTGGTGGTAGTGGTAGTGGATGGTGGTGGTGGTGGTAGTGGATGGTGGTGGTGGTAGTGGATGGTGGTGGTGGTGGTAGTGGATGGTGGTGGTGGTGGTAGTGGATGTATATCAGCATAAAATGTAGGGTGGATGTATGCAACAGGTGGTGGACCCAGGTAAATTTAAATCGTTTACAGTTTAAGTTATGTTAAAATTCTCATAAAATGTCACTTTTGTGTATCATGACTATGTGCAATGTGTAATTATTAAAACCAGAGCACAAATTTTTGAAGCGGAAACAAAAGAGAACTACACAAAGCACTTGGCTGACAGACTTTTCGTCACCTGTGGATTAAGTTGCTGGAATTACCTAAACAAAGATCTAAATAGTATATAAATGATGTTGTTAGTCAGGGTGTAGGATCTCAGTGATCACCATTGTTAGTCAGGGTATAGGATCTCAGTGATCACCATTGTTAGTCAGGGTATAGGATCTCAGTGATCACCATTGTTAGTCAGGGTATAGGATCTCAGTGATCACCATTGTTAGTCAGGGTATAGGATCTACGTGATCACCATTGTTAGTCAGGGTATAGGATCTCAGTGATCACCATTGTTAGTCAGGGTATAGGATCTCAGTGATCACCATTGTTAGTCAGGGTATAGGATCTCAGTGATCACCATTGTTAGTCGGGGTATAGGATCTCAGTGATCACCATTGTTAGTCGGGGTATAGGATCTCAGTGATCACCATTGTTAGTCAGGGTATAGGATCTCAGTGATCACCATTGTTAGTCAGGGTATAGGATCTCAGTGATCACCATTGTTAGTCGGGGTATATAGGATCTCAGTTGATCACCATTGTTAGCAGGGTATAGGATCTCAGTGATCACCATTGTTAGTCAGGGTATAGGATCTCAGTGATCACCATTGTTAGTCAGGGTATAGGATCTCAGTGATCACCATTGTTAGTCAGGGTATAGGATCTCAGTGATCACCATTGTTAGTCAGGGTATAGGATCTCAGTGATCACCATTGTTAGTCAGGGTATAGGATCTCAGTGATCACCATTGTTAGTCAGGGTATAGGATCTCAGTGATCACCAAAGGGAAAGATCCCCGGGGATCACCCAGATTCCATTTTGTCCAATAAGTTACCCTGGCCGCTTCATACTTGCTCCTACAACAACAACAATAACAATAATAATAATAATAATAATAATAATAATAATAATAATAATAATACACGACTAATCGTAAATAATCTTCAGCGACAGCTAGGAGGAGCAACAGATATTTTTGTTTTTGTTTTTTTTCCGCTTCAATAAAATCCACAATAGCAACCATACCAGTTCCTAGTCACAGCAAAATGTTTTAACATGCCTTGGTGGAGGTGAAGTGTGCAGCAACGCATGTCTCCCAAGGACGCACCTTCAGCCTTACCCCAAAAAGAATAAAAAAAAAAATCACAATACCGTGACTAAGTAATTCACAACCTAATCCATAAATTGAAGTTGTAATCTTTAAATTTCAGTCTCTCTTGAACCATTATCTGCTTATTACTTATACTTCGCATTAGGAGCTGAGTCTCGACCCCTGCAACAACAATTAGGCTGAGTACAAGCGTTCACATAATTTGTTTTCAACAAAATATATTACATAAAATGGATAATTAATATGGTTAAAAAAGGAGCTAAACTCGCAGGGGCCATAAAGAGGAAGACAGATTGTAGGAAAATTTGTTCAATGCAAAAAAAAAAAAAAAAAAAAAAAAGTCGTGAGGAGGTATGTTTAAGATAGTGAAGGTAGCGCGAGTTAATACTAGATATAACTAAAATTTGATCCTGAGCTATTATGTTCACATAGGTCAGCCTGTGCTTAAACTTCCCTGTTGAGTGCTTGATCAACCAAACTGTTGTCCGCGGATGTAGACTTACCTAAGCATGACAACACAACCGACCAGAATCTGAGCTCACCTGTTACCTGTGTGTTTCATGTTCTATCACAGGAAGGAACAAGGCTTCAGAAGCGCAATGTTTCATATAACTTGTTATATACATGTCATTTCCCTCAACCTGTCGATATTTAACATTGTTTTAAGCAAACAATTGCTTTAGGAAAATAATAAGAGGTAAATTATGCAGCTAAAATAGCATAATTTAAAAAATTACTTATTATTATTATAATCATGGGGAAGCGCTAAACCCGTAGGATTATACAACGCACGTGGGAAGGGGGGGGGGGGAACGGAAGGTATTCAGACTCAATTCTAGGAACCGGAGCACAGATCCAATTCCCTAGATCAAGAGCCCTTCACCAGTGTCAAGGAACCTCCCTTGAGGGGATAAGCGAAGGTAAAACTGGTGGAGGTGGTTGTGGCCATGACAGCTGTGTAGGGGTTTCCCAGCCACCTCGTCACTTCAACTTACCCCCCTCCAACCCCCCCCCACACATCACCACTATTACTTATCTTTTCATTCCACATGCCACTTTTATATCTTCGCCTTCTGTAACAAAACACGTCATTTCACCTCGTCTCCTATCCTTGCTGCAAACCACCCATTAACGTCATTCCACGTCGTATCACCCTAACCAAATGGCTGCTCAACAGTCGCTCCATAGCTGCCATACCCTCTGAACATGACTATCCCGCCCACAGTCCATGGCCACCCTGCCCACAGTCTATGGCCACCCCGCCCACAGTCCATGGCCACCCCGCCCACAGTCCATGGCCACCCCGCCCACAGTCATGGCCACCCCGCCCACAGTCCATGGCCACCCCGCCCACAGTCTATGGCCACCCCGCCCACAGTCCATGGCCACCCCGCCCACAGTCCATGGCCAACCCGCCCACAGTCCATGGCCACCCCGCCCACAGTCCATGGCCACCCCGCCCACAGTCCATGGCCACCCCGCCCAGTCCATGGCCACCCCGCCCACAGTCCATGGCCACCCCGCCCACAGTCTATGGCCACCCCGCCCACAGTCCATGGACCACCCCGCCCACAGTCCATGGCCACCCCGCCACAGTCTATGGCCACCTGCCCACAGTCCATGGCCACCCCGCCCACAGTCCATGGCCACCCCGCCCACAGTCCATGGCCAACCCGCCCACAGTCCATGGCCACCCCGCCCACAGTCCATGGCCACCCGCCCACAGTCCATGGCCACCCCGCCCACAGTTCATGGCCACCCCCGCCCACAGTCCATGGCCACCCCGCCCACAGTCCATGGCCACCCCGCCCACAGTCCATGGCCACCCCGCCCACAGTCCATGGCCACCCCGCCCACAGTCTATGGCCACCCCGCCCACAGTCCATGGCCACCCCGCCCACAGTCCATGGCCACCCCGCCCACAGTCCATGGCCACCCCGCCCACAGTCCATGGCCACCCCGCCCACAGTCCATGGCCACCCCGCCCACAGTCCATGGCCACCCCGCCCACAGTCCATGGCCACCCCGCCCACAGGTCCATGGCCACCCCGCCCACGTCCATGGCCACCCCGCCCAGTCCATGGCAAACCCGCTCACAGTCCATGGCCACCCCGCCCACAGTCCATGACCACCCGCCCACAGTCCATGGCCACCCCGCCCACAGTCTATGGCCACCCCGCCCACAGTCCATGGCCACCCCGCCCACAGTCCATGGCCACCCCGCCCACAGTCCATGGCCACCCCGCCGTGAATAATACGGTCAGGAACACCATCACTTTTCACTATGTCTGAATCATATATTTTCTTCAGGAGTTAAACTGAATGTATTATTATTATTATAATCAAGGGGAAAGCGCTAAACCCGTAGGATTAAACTGAATGTAACAGGAAAAAATCATATGTTTATTTTCAAGCAAAATAGTTTTAACTAAATAGTTGTAAAAAAAAAAAAGTAATATTTTCATGAATCTGTTTACCAACTTTATTATTATTAATTATTATTATTATTATTATTATTAATTATTATTATTATTATTATTATTATTATTATTATTATTAATTATTATTATTATTATTATTATTGGGAAGTACTAAACCCCCAGGAGTCATACAACACCTGGGAACTGGGAGGTAATCAGGTTGGATTCAAGGAAAATTGGGACAGGTGTTAACTCCTTGAATCAAGAGTCGTTCATCAGCGAGTAGCAGCAGCCATGACACCGGAAACCAGAACCTAACAAAAACATCCCGCTTGTGTTCACTAATAACTCTAGCTGGAAAACACTAAACATCGCGGAAAACATACATTTATACATATAATGTTTCTTTTACCAGAATATAGATTTAATACAAAGACAATGTACACTGAGCATCAGAAATTGAAACTTCTTAAGACAATTACAGTATTATTAACATTATAGCCAAACACGTAAATTAACTTAGTTTCTCTGAAGATAAAAGTATCACACTTATATAATACAGTAAAAAAAAATTATTAGCTCAAATACTGCATTGTAATTTTCTTAAAATAAGTGTATGAAATTATTTCCCATCCACATAGTATCGGAGAGGGAGCTGGACAGGTACCTAAAGTCAGTACCTGACCAGCCGGACTGTGGTTGGTTACTTCGGTTTCAGTACGGCCAGCAGTTTGCAAGGTATGCTTGTAAAAAGTAAGTGGTTATGCGTTATTTAGAGTGACACTTTTTTTTTTTTATGTCAGGAGGGAAAAAAGACTGGCAAGAAATGACAATAATCCTACACCAACTGAAAACACTTCTGGACCAGAGGCACGACACTGGCCTCCACTCCAGAACAACAGATATTAGAGCCAGCAAATAAAAAAAAACCTAAATTGCACCAATATAACGACATCTGTCTTTGCAAACATACAGGGTCTAAAGCCGTCAAAAAACAACAAAATTCTTTACATCAAGGGATTGCTCACGGAATCAAATGCAATGTTTGCAGCATTCACAGAGACCCACTTAAAGGATCACTATGACAACGAAATCTGGATCCCAGGTTATAATCTATTCAGATGCGACAGACTAAACAGGCAACAAGTGGGGTTGGCCTGTATGTCACAGAGTCCCTCATTTGCTCAGTACTACTTAACACTTCAAATGATGTAGTTGAAGTTTTGGCGGTAAAGACTGGTGGTATACAAGCCTCCAGATGCAACTTCCCAGCAATTCCAGGAGCAGCTTTTGAAAATTGACCACTGTCTGGAAAATCTCAACAGAGAACAATATGATGTTCAATGAAGACAAATTCCAACTACTCCGTTATGGAAAACTGGAGGAAATAATAACTAGAACTGAGCATACTACAAACTCCAATCACACAATAGAGAGGAAAAGTAATGTGAGAGACCTGGGAGTGGTAATGTCAGAGGATCTCACCTTCAAGGATCACAACAATGCCACTATCACATCTGCTAGGAAACTGATAGGATGGATAATGAGAACATTCAAGACAAGAGATGCTAAGCCAATGATGATCCTTTTTAATCACTTTTCTATTCTAGGCTGGAATAGTGCTGTACATTAACATCCCCATTCAAGGCAGGTGAAATTGCAGAGCTAGAGAATGTACAGAGAACCTTTACTGCACGTATAAGTTCCATCAAACACCTTAACTACTGGGAGCGCCTGGAAGCACTTGACTTGTACTCACTAGAGCGCAGGCGAGAGAGATATATCATAATCTACACCTGGAAGTTTT
This sequence comes from Cherax quadricarinatus, assembly GCF_026875155.1. Taxonomy (NCBI): domain Eukaryota; kingdom Metazoa; phylum Arthropoda; class Malacostraca; order Decapoda; family Parastacidae; genus Cherax; species Cherax quadricarinatus. Next base: position 32,117,644 of record NC_069449.1, on the reverse strand, counting down.
TCTGGAGGGACTGGTCCCTAATATGCACACAGCAATCACTCCATACAAAAGCAAAAGACTTGGCAGGCGATGCAACATACCCCCAGTGAAAAGTAGGGGCGTTACTGATACACTAAGAGAAAACACAATAAGAGTCCGGGGCCCAAGACTGTTCAACAGCCTCCAACCAGCAATAAGGAGCATTACGGGAAGACCCCTGGTTGTCTTCAAGAGGGAGCTGGACAGATACCTAAAGACGGTGCCGGATCAGCCGGGCTGTGGTTCGTACGTTGGATTACGTGCGGCCAGCAGTAACAGCCTCGTTGATCAGGCCCTGATCCACCGGGAGGCCTGGTCGTGGACCGGGCCGCGGGGGCGTTGATCCCCGGAATTCCCTCCAGGTAGACTCCCGCCCCAAACATCTTACTACAAGGAGATTTCAACTTTAGACACCTAAAATGGAGGAGTATATCAAACAATGTTTTAGCAGAGATCACCCCAGGAGGCAGCTCAGATGAAATTCACACACACACACACACACACACACACACACACACCACAACACACACAACACACACACACACACACACAACACACACACACACGAACTATTAAATCTCTGCACCAAATTCACCTTAAACCAGCAAATATTAAAGCCTACAAGACTAGAAAATACGCTGGACCTCATCTTCACTAACAATGACGATCTGATACGTAATATAACCGTATCAAAGACAATACACTCAGATCGCAACATAATAGAGGTACAGACATGTATGCACAGGGCTCCTGACCAGCAAAATGTGATCAGTCATGAAAGTCTCTTCAAAAAATTCAATTTCAATAACAAAAACATACAATGGGATCAAGTCAACCATGTCTTAAATGAAACACGCTGGGAAGATATCCTAAACAACACGGATCCGAACATTTGCCTAGAAAAAATGAACTCTGTGGTTCTTGAGATCTGCTCAAGACACATTCCATTAAGAAAAAGAAAGAGAAGATGTAAACTAGAGAGAGACGCTCCCTATACAGACGAAGGCGAAGAGTCACAGAGCTGCTGAGAGAGGCCAATATATCTGAAATACGAAGGGAGGCACTGGTCAATGAAATTGCAAATATCGAACTTAAGCTGAAGGAATCTTTTAGGAGACAAGAATCTCAGGAAGAAGGAAACTGACAAAAAAAATTACTTCTTCTCTTATGCCAAATCTAAGGAAAAAACAACATCCAGTATTGGGTCCCTGCTTAGGCGGGATGGGACATACACAGATGACAGCCAAGAAATGAGAGATATTAAAGTCCCAATATGGCTCAGTGTTCAGCGAGCCGCTGCCCAGACTAAGGGTTGACAATCCAAATGAATTCTTTATGAACGAAACCCAAAATTTGGTCATCTGAAAAATCTCGGATATTATCCTAACTCCGCAAGACTTTGAAGAGACAATTAGTGACATGCCCATGCACTCTGCCCCAGGCCCAGACTCGTGGAACTCCGTGTTCATCAAGAATTGCAAGAAGCCCCTATTGCATGCCTTCAGCATTTTATGGAGAGGGAGCATGGACACAAGGGTCATCCCACACACACTAAAAACAACAGACACAGCCCCACTCCACAAAAGGTGGCAGTAAAGCAATTGCAAAGAACTACAGACCGATAGCACTAACATCCCATATCATAAAAATCTTTGAGAGGGTTCTAAGAAGCAAGATCGCCAACCACTTACATACCCAACATTTACACAACCCAGGGCAACACGGGTTTAGAGTAGGTCGCTCCTGCCTGTCCCAGCTCCTGGAACACTATGACAAGGCCCTGGATGCTGTTGAGGATAAACAAAATACAAATGTAGTATACACAGACTTTGCAAAAGCTTTCGACAAGTGTGACCATGGTGTAATAGCACACAAAATGTGTGATAAAGGAATAACAGGAAAAGTTTAATTTCAGAGGATCTCGCCATCAAAAATCACAACAATGTACCTTTACCTTTGATATGCCTTTGAAAATTTTCGAGAGTATATCTACTCTCTGAGCCCGGCCATGGGCCAGGCTTGTCTGGTGCTCGCCTGGTCAACCAGACTGTTGCTGCTGGAGGCCCGCTGCCCCACATATCCATCACAGCCTGGTTGATCTGGCACCTGGTGAAGATACTTGTCTAGTTTCCTCTTGAAGGCTTCAACACTTGTTCCAGCAATGTTTCTGATATCTTCTGGTAAGATGTTGAAAAGTCTTTGACCCCGGATGTTGATACAGTGTTCCCTTATTGTCCCCACCGCACCCCTGCTCCTCACTGGGTTTATTGTCCACTTCCTCCCAAATCTCTCACTCCAGTATGTTGTCATGGCAGTGTGCAGATTTGGGACCTAGCCCTCGAGTACCTTCCAGGTATATATTATCATGTACCTCTCTCTCCTCCGCTCCAGTGAGTACATGTTCAAGACTTGCAGGCGTTCCCAGTAGTTTAGGTGTTTTACTGGCTCAATGTGAGCCGTAAACAATCTCTGTATTTGTTCCAGCTCCGATATTTCTCCTGCCCTGAACGGGGCCGTCAGCACTGAGCAATATTCTAAGTGAGGGAGCACTAGCGATTTGAAGAGTGTCACCATCGGCATTGTTTCCCCTTGTTTTGAAAGTTCTCAATACCCACCCAGTCATCTTCCTGACTGTCGTGATCTTTGTCTTGTTATGGTCTTTAAAAGAAAGGTCCACTGACATAATTATTCCCAGGTCTTTTACGTGTTCCTTACGTTCTATTTGGTGACCCTCTTGAGTTTTGTATATAGTGCTCCTTTTAAGTTCTTCATTCTTTCCATACCTAAGCAGCTGGAACTTATCACCATTGAACGTCATGTTGTTTTCCACTGGCCACTGGAAAACCCTGTTTATGTCTTCCTGTAATTTTTCAGTGTCCTCTACCGTACTGACTTTCATGCTTATTTTAGTGTCATCTGCAAATGATGATACAAAAGTGTGCCTAGCGGATGTGTACCTCATCCGCTAGGAAAATGATAGGATGGATAATGAGAACCTTCAAAACTAGGGACGCCAAGCCCATGATGACACTCTTCAAATCACTTGCTCTCTCTAGGCTGGAATACTGCTGTAAACTAACGGCCCCCTTCAAGGCTGGCGACATTGCAGACCTGGAGAGCGTACAAAGAACTTTCACAGCACACATAAGTACGATAAGGCACCTAAACTACTGGGAACGGTTGAAGGTCCTTGATCTGTATTCCCTGGAACGCAGGCGAGAAAGATACATGATAATATATACTTCGAAGGTCCTGGAGGGATTGGTACCAAACCTGCACACGAAAATCACTCCGTATGAAAGCAAAAGACTCGGCAGGAGATACAACATTTCCCCGATGAAAAGCAGGGGCGCCACGAGTACACTGAGAGACAGCACAATAAGTGTCTGGGGCCCAAGACTGCTCAACTGCCTCCCAGCATACATAAGAGGGGATTACCAATAGACCCATGGCTGTCTTTAAGAAGGCACTAGACAGGCACCTAAAGTCAGTACCTGACCAACCGGGCTGTGGTTCGTAGGTAAGTTTGCGTGCGGCCAGCAGTAACAGCTTGGTTGATCAGACCCTGATCCACCATGAGGCCTGGTCTCAGACCGAGCCGCGGTGGCATTGACCCCCGAAACCCTCTCCAGTTAAACTCCAGGTATATGCCACATTGTTAAGCACATTTCAGCACATTATGTAAAGTGTGACAATTGTCCATCTGGCAAAGTTCACATTTAGTTTGGTCTACATTTGGTGGGCGCGATTCAACCTCCCAGAGATACGTGTAACTCAGCCGGAGCCTAACATTAACGACATCAAGTGTTTATTTTGTTCGACACACCACAGACAAGTGGCTCCTGCATGATAGAATGATAAGTGGACTGACTACTGTCAACATTAAGTGTTTTCTATCTGATAACATTTATATCAACGAATTTTATGCTTTTAACCAAATTTTTTCTATAACGAGTGATGATTTGATGAGTCCGGTTAAGAGTTATATGTTCTTCTGCTTATTGGTTCTAGGAAGCACTACCCCCGCGTCCTGGTCCCAGCCCAAACCTCCAAAATCGGAAAAAAATAAGAATTATTAAGAGATACAGAGGGAAAATAAGCTCATTCTGAATATACAAAGTAATTTGTAAAATGCACCTGCCTGGTCACAGACCGGGCCGTGGGGGCACTGACCACCGAGACCCTCTCCAGGTATACTCCAGGTATATCTTACATGTTCGTAAAGGAAAGAAAATACTAACAATCATGCCAGTGTTTCATTCTCACTTGACATAGGGGTAATACCTGCCTGGATGGTTGCTGTCTACCATCCTACTACCAGGTATAATAAGTTAATGTCATACCCCACTCTACTAGAGGTGCGAACTCGAAATTCACTGACGACGCTGGTACTAAGATATGTAAACTTTCAACTACAGCATCAAGGAAGTTGTGAGGGATACCCAGTGAAATGTTCCCAGAACCTCGAAGAGAACCCCCAGTGAAATGTTCCCAGAACCTCGAAGAGAACCTATTAAATACAGCACGGCTAAGCCAGTGGAAAGTGATCCCGATGGTTACCCCAATTTCGTATGTCCGTAGATTCAACACCAGCGTTTTGGAATGCTCTGCCATAGTGGTAATTACCCCACCTACACCAAAATCAATCACTAGAGACACCCAGGATGTTATTAGAGCGTTTGTAAGCGCTAGTACACAAAAAAGCGTTGTAAAACAAACGTGTGTTTTGTGCAACCTAACTTACTGATGTTAAACTTTAACAAGTGATGCACCAGCCATAGTTTATTATTAAATTACTCTAAAATAACTATAGTGAACCAATACAAAGTAAATATGTGAAAGACCAACAGTCCTGCTTGTTGTTGTCTTACGAGAAAAAATAATATACCAGGGTTACCATATTTGAACTTTCAAAACAACGGACGTAAAGGATGGTGTGTATCTAACAACTCACACTGTCTACATTATATAAAAATGGCAAGAATCAAATTTAAATGATCCATTTTTACATATGCTGAGTCATTTCCTTTCACCAGTCCCTTTCACTCATTTTCCTCCTTTTATACTCATCCATACTCTTCTGTAAATCGCACCTTCCTCAGTGATTTATTACTTTTCAAGAAGGAATGAAAGTCTTTGCAAGAAGTTCATCTGAGATTTCTCAGATACGGTACAGGTACTGTACTGTACAAGTAGAATCCCTTTCAAGGATTCAACAGTCAAGTTGTTCCTTTTTTTTATCCACTGAATTTGTATAAGAGATGCTCTACATTTTCATTGTGAGAGGGAACGGCAAAGAAAGAACTGTGCAATCTTAACATTTCTGAGTGACACTTCGAAGTTCAGAATGGTTGGATATGATAAAACGTAACAAAAAGTCACAAGACTATTCCATTGTTTTAAAAACGTTAATAGTAAATAATTTTCTTATTACACTGTTTCACCATCTATTTGAAGGGGGAACCAGTGTTCTCCTCCCACTTATCGCCCAGAATGGGACAAATTTCCCGACACCCAAAAGCAGGGTGTCTGCGTTAGCCGTGGTGGCCCTGTAAATCCCCAACAAGCGTAATAACATACTGAATCTGTATATTCAACTCGGCCTCAAGAACGTCACTATGATGAAAACCGTGAACATACCGAATCAGGCTGTCAGAAAATTATTGTTAGAAATGTAAATAAGATACTGAATCCGGATGTCTGACTCGGCTCTTGGCGCATAAGAACAAAATTAACATACAAAATCCGGATATCTGAATCTGTGCGCTTTCCCATTTTAATAATTGCACCGGCCTTGGAGGAGTGTGCAAGTCTCGCTCTACCCCTGCCCTGAGACTCTTGTGACTAATTTATCACATTCTCTCCCTGGAAGGTATGCTCTCATACTCTGCCCGATGGACACTCATTCCTTCACGGAATTTTAAACTGGCTGGAGATATTAAAAGTTGTAAATAATAAATTCAATAAACATTTATTTTCAAAGCGTTCAAGAAAAATAAACATGGGGAACAAGCGGGAAAATCTCCGATATTTTTAAATATTTGAAAAGCCCGGCCCGACGAAGAACTGAAAAAGATTATATGTCCAGTAAAAGCTGGAGATGTGGTAGCCCACAATATCAATTATTGGGGCTTACCTCATTATTTGCCCTCCAAATGAAAATAAACTAAAGTTATGAAATTATACATCAAATTTTTTATGCAAGGTAAATTTTAGAAACGTTAATTCAGGTTGCCAAGCTAGTTCTGGCGCAAAATAAAAAAAACCTACATAACTTTAGATAATGTTCGTCTTGGAGGGGAAGGGGGGTTATCTTCAGGTGATCACATTATTCCTTAAGGAAAGCATTCAACATTTACTTCAAATGCATTTTGCCAGAGCAGCAACTAGCCAGAGAGCGAACCTCCAGTCCAGTTATAGCTACAGGAATTGCTCCAATAACAACGGTGATTATACATATAGGAGGGCCCTGCTTTACAGCGTTTCGCTAATGCAGCGGCTTTCAATTATACCCATTGTTCATTTATCCAGACTTACTACAATAAATATATTCACCAGTCACTATAAGCTAAGGACGAAAATATTTTAGGTAATGTGTGTACTGTATATGCATTTTTTATGCCTAGCTCTACTGCTCACTTAGTATATGAATATAAACATGTTACAAGGCTTTTATATGCATTTGAAAGTGAAAAAAAGGCTGTTGCACTCTACAACGATTTTCGCTTTTACAGCAGTAGCCCGGAACCTAACCTGCTGTATAAGCGGGGCCCCCCTATATACACGGGCGGGCACACGCACGCACGAACCCACAAAGTACATCAAACAAATTTTCGTAATGTTTTTTGTCGAGATTAAGCGATTACATCAGCCAAAACATGGTGTTCAGACTGGGTGTGTGTAAGAGTGGGTGAGAAAGGTTGTGAACTGAAGTATAAATATGAGTGAAGCATTATTTGCACTAACTAACATGCTATAATGAGATGAATGTTTGAGGTGAGAGTACGAGGTCTTGGGTGTTACATAATCAGCATGAGAAAGCAGCCATGACGCTAGTGTCAATCACAGTGACTACACATTTTTGAGATCTGTGTCACTGAGCCAGACTTCACATTGCCCTGCGATCACTCTAGAAACCTGAGTGTCTCATACAACACATGCGCAAACCCCCGCGCGCGCACATACGGCTTTATTGCAAGAGTGTATAGCAGGATACAGAAGAACTGGCAAATTCGGCCTCTGAAATTAACAGTAATTTTTATATAAAAAAAATGCAACAGCAACCAAAAAATTGAGTTTAAAAATGAAGATTACAGAGCCGAAAACTCGTCTAAAGAATGTATAAAAGTAAATGAATACATAGATGTGAAAGAAGATATGAGGAAAAAATGTGAACTAGTAAACTCATTATACTAGCAAACTTCATACTAGTCATGGTGAAATGTTAAAAAAAAGGGGGGATCGTCACGACCTACGGTAGATCAGTAGGTCGTACGTTGGCAGGACTAGGAAGTAGTCTGGCAGGATTATGTAGTATATAAGCAAAGAGCAACAGCCAAGGAAGCACTACTCTCCTGTTACAAGAGAGTGAAAATGAAGTTTGCCATATGGTCTGTTTCATTAAAAGATGACGAGTAAATCTTACAAATGTCTACTTACGTTCTGCATACACCTTACTTTCAGTTGTTTCGCAATGGTTCCTATTCTTATAATACTTTATTTCCAATTTTTGAAGCCTGGTCTGAGATTAGAAAAACATTTCTAAAACAGTGTTGGGTGGTAGTTACTACACAGTCCGGGGGAGGAAGGTGGTTGTTACTGGAGAGCCTTGGCAGGGAAGGGGAGGAGGGCGGTGGTTGCTGAACAGCCCTGACAGAAGAGGGGAAAGAGGGCGGTGGTTGCTGAACAGCCCTGACAGGGAAGGAGGTGGTTGTTGCACATCCGTGGGAGCGGGTGGTGGTTAGTATACACCCCTGGGATGGGAGGAGAGGGGGTGTTGGCTTATACCTCCTGTGAGGGAAGGGGAGGGGGTGATTGTTTCTACACATCCTTGGGGTGGGGGGGGGGGGTTGTGTTCGTGTACTCCCCTCTAGTAACAAATTATTCTCCACATAAGATCGTTTTCTAGTTTGTCCGATCTAAGTCGAAGCAAAAATAAAATCTAACCTAGCTGAGGTCATTTTATGCTTAACTAATCTTATATTTACGCATAGTTAATGCGAATAACCAAACTTCGTAAGCGTGAGGGGTAACACCTGGCAGTGGGATTAAACCTCGTCATCAGTTAAAATAGGAGAGCACACTCGTTGTTAAGTAGAGGACGTATTGGCTGGAAGCACGGTGGAGGAGGCATGCATGAGAAGTCTGCTGTTGTTGAGGCTAAATGTGACCCCTACCTCATACAGAGATATAACCCATTCTGCTACCGAGGGTGATAATTGTGTCGATTTGAACGTTTTAAGGCACTGCACAGCCACCGCATTGCTAAACGTGTGGGGGCCTTTTTTTAGTTTATTTGTGGTTAAAGCGCTTTTTTTTTAATTTGTATATAGCCTAACATAATCCAATATATCCCAAACTAACTTATAAGTTTACATGTTTACAGGAGCATTTAGAAATTTACTTAAGAATTAAATAAAAAAAATAACGTAGTAAAATGAGGATAGGCTGAACAATGACAAAAGCTGGCCGGAAAATGAAAATTGCAGGGTTGACGAGAGGGGCCATTTCCTACACGAACTAGAAAATAGTTTTTCTAAGAACTTCTAGCTAGTTACTCTGCGATTCTAAGCGTATACTATAACTGGCTCCTCTCCTTTTCCTTCTTATTTCTATAAAAAGCGAATGTTAGCAGTGGTTGGCCATAAAGAATTAAAATGGATGCAGGTCAGGGTACGCAAGCAGAATTCTGTAAAGAGAAAGTGTTGCGGAGTAAACAATGAAGCAAGAAAAAGTTCTGAATCCCGGACAGGTCAAAAGAAAAATTAAAAATAATGAATATGTATACATATCAGGGAAAACCTACACAGTGAATTAAAAATCCAGCCTGCCCTTGACTTTACCCGGAACAATGTGTTAGGTAAAACGCATGTTTATCGTGGACGCTTGGCTAATTTTTTGGAAGGTGTTGTCGCAAACATCGGCAATATAATATACTAGGGACAGTAAAAGATTGTGCTTAAAAAATTCAACCCTAGTATATACAAAGTAATGGAAACTGATAAAGTAATGGGAGGAGGAAGCTATATGTCGTGTACTGCCCTATCAAAGTGAAGAACAATCATGGAACGAAGATATGGAAGGAAACGTTACGCCCAACCCCTCTCCCGAAACATTTAAACAATATACTGAGAACATTGCAGGTTAGCAAACGTAAGAATAATATTGTAGAAATATAAACAAAGATGAAATTAAGACACATGTGCAACATCTGGGTATCTTTATTGTAGACGTTACGTCATCCAGTGGCTTTATCAATACAAATTCTAGGACATAGAGCCCTACCTAGCAAAACAAAAGGAAATAAAGAACACAGATATTCGTCACCAGGATGCTACCTGAAAGAAGGAACAAAAGATATGAATAAGGACTGAACGAACTTGACCTCACCTCTGTGGAAGAGTATAAAACAAGGAGACATTATCATGATATTGCAAAATACGTCTGGACAGACAAAGGAGGTATTCAGCACAGGAGGGACAAAGACTAGGGCTCAAAGATTTAATCTAAACACTCAGTTGAGTCATAAAAAACGCTGGAAAGTAATAATTCAGTTTAGAAGTCAATGCAACACACACGTCAACCAACAGAGAATTATTATTATTATTATTATTACTGGGGGAAGCGCTAAACCGTATGGATCATGTAGCGACTAGAGAATGAAAGCCAATCAGGTTCAATCCGTGAAAGACAAAACCAATTCCTTGGAGCAAGACCTGCTCACTAGTATCAGGGAACCTCCCTTAAGGAGTCCACACCGTGAAGGTATCCTTGAATATTACATCATTTACATTACGTTTTAAGAGTTGGTTCAGTCACTGTCCGGCTACTTTTTATGTCCCTTAGCTTAGTCTTTTTGAGATTATCTGTTTGTATATAAAAAATAATAAATGTTTACTGTTTTATTATTTTTGGGGATGTTTTTATTGTCCGCTTCTTGTGCTAAGACGGCATTTGATGGATGAGTTCAATCCTGTAATAAAGCTTATTTACTCCTAGTTGCTTTCAGTTTAGCTTTTTTTTGGTTACTGTACATTCTTTAATTGTTGTTCTCTTTTTCGAAAGGCCTTGTTTAATTGCTAAGTACTTGTAGAATTTCAGGTTCTTATGGTTAGCCTCAGTGTTAGTCGAGCTGCAACATATTCTCATTTTAAAACGTCAGTTTTTGAAGTTTTACCATTACCCATTTTCTCAAAGTATTTTCTCTATTTGAAGTTAAGTTAATTTACACTAGGCCTTATCACTCCACCTAACGGGTTTCTTAAGGTGATGCTTTGGTTTTTACTATATAGACTTAAGTTTAGCCCTCAACATACGCCAATTTTAATAATATTGTTAGAATTACTGACAATGTTAAGAAAAGGGACACGAGTGCAACTAATGTGACATTTTATTGTGGTAACGTTTCGCTCTCCAGGACCTTGACAAAGCTCCTGGAGAGTGAAATATTGCCATAATAAAATGCCACATTAGTTGCACTTTTGTCCTTTTACCTAATGCCAATGTTAGTTAGATAAGCACTTTTTAATAAATTTTAACGAATTATCACATCACATAAATGCAAAAATGCTTTTCTGACTGGTTTCAGACCTGAGGGTCATGACATGACCTACGATGCTAAGAGACAAGGAAGCTTATATTTGGACGAGCTAAGGGGAAGGGAGTGCAACGGACAAATGTTGTAGTAGCAGCAGCAGCAGCAACACACAGCAAGAGGCATTCTTGAGCTTCCCCAGCGCTAGGACTTAATGCCCAAAGCTAGGGTGTGACTCCAAAGGGATCCTTCAGTGCTTGCTGCCTTTGCACCTCCTGACATCGTCTGCTCCCATGCAGCTGCCACACCCTTCAAGCCCAGTGTGGGCGGGGTTTGTGGGAGCCCAAGGTGCCTAGCTTCTCCCTCTGAGCCCTGTGGGGGCGGGGAATGGGGCTAGGCCTGGGGACAGCTGGTCCCAGAAGACGAGGAGGTACTTGTACCTCCTCCCATGGCAGGCATTGGTCTGAGACACTCCCTCGACAGGGAGCCAAAGCTGGGCCACCTCTTGGAAAAGGCCCGGGCCTGGCGATTATACCGGCAAATCTATAACAGAACAGACGAGCTAAGGGTGAGGGAATAGACAATCAAGACATACAACTTTACAAGGTATCACTGATAGGGCAGACCATGACAGTTTATGTTAGAAGATTTACAATGTATTTTGACCTCTGAGATCTTTCAGCGCACTCATCACAAGGTATTTACATTCATAGTAAGACTTAAGCTATCTCATACACACATACAAAAAATCATTCACAAGAATGAAAGATAAAATCAGGTACCCTGGTAATTCAAAAAAAAAAAAAAATACAATTTAGGCGAAAAGGTTTGAACCCGGGGAGCATTTTAAAATTTCTTCAAAAGTCAGCAGCGTGAAAACTATAAAACCCTACGTCTCACTGTATGCAGCAGCACCAACATTTTTTGATTGCTCAACCGTCAAAAAAAGGCCAAAGTCCCAATCGGGCCCATGGAGCCTTGATCAAGGAACTATCTAAAAGCAAATTTACGGGTCCCCCCTTCTGCCCCCCCCCCCCTCATTTTCCCCCCCACATATATTTTTATGTAAAGCTTGAAAAACTGGATGATTTTTTAACGTGAAAATATATAAAAACAAAACTAAAACCCACGTCGGGGTTGATGTGCATTTTTGAAATTTGGACACGAACCCCAAGTTTTGGCTCCCCCGCCCCAGCCTCCTTTAAAACAGGAAGTATGCGTCCCCAAAAGTTTTTCAACCACCACCACTGTGGGATACTACGCTTTAATATCCTCATTTTTTTTTAAGTGCATTTGCGACGTATCTAGCTGCATTCAATATTCTAATTTTAATTTTGAAAGAAAGTTTTCCAAAAAAAACAACCCTGTAAAAAACCCTTTAAAAACTACAAAAAAAAATAATTAGAAAGGTAAAAAAAAAAATTTCGGGGTTTTTCGGGGCCTTGGGAAACAGGATTTTTTGCAAGGTGACGTTTTTTTTTCCCCGCCCGACTCTAGAAAAGTTAGATATTAAAAGGGAGAAAATATTTTAAGGAAAGGCGACACTCCAAATGCCAGTGGCTAGAAAATTCATCGTTTTTAAACCACTGCTAAAAACTTTTTAAATTGTACAAACCTAACACCCCAAACCCCCCATTTTTCAACTAAAAGTCACCACTGACCCCAACTAAAAATTAAACCCAAAAAACCCCAAAGACACATCATTTCAAAAAATCAACCCCTCAAATCTTCCCCCCAAAAAAACCATGTAACCCAAACATACCATTAAAGCACAGCTTTTTTTTTTCCCTTACAGTTTTAACTCGGTAACAGGAAGAAGAAATCATTTGGGTTTAAATTTTTTCCTATTTAATTCATAATCTGCGTATGAAGTTATAAAAGGGTCTCTTCCCAAAACTGGGCAGTTTATACCCCACAGGTAACCAAATCCCTTTTTACAAGGCCCCCTTAAAACAACCCCAAAAAACGTTTTACCGCGTTTTCCTACCCCCTTATTAAAAAACAATCCCCAGGGGATTTAAAATTGGTAAGCCACTTTTTTTTCCGGGAATGGGCTTTTGTCCCTTTACTGGCCATCGCCAAGGCTGACCCGGGGAGGGAAATTTTCATACCCTTACCATGACTTGGTAATACCCCTCATGATAAGTCTACTGGGCCACACCCCAACCCAGCACCCTACAAGGCCCCAACCACTTAGGGGTAAATTGGCTGGATACTCGGGCTTTCCAACAAAAAGGTTCGCTGTTGGCGGCCCCCCCAGACAGTGGGGCCAAAAAGTTAAATTAAACAGTGATCAAGAAACATAAAAACCCTTTTTGTTTAGTTTGAGTTTTTTTTTTACCCCCCAAGTCCAGCCCGGGCCAATTTGTCTAGTGTTTGCCTGGTAAAAACCAGGCTCCCTGCTCCCGGCCTGGCTGATCCCTGGCCCCCCATATCCATCACGGGCTTGGTTGACCCAGATTAAAATAACCCAAAAAGAAAGCGTTTAACCCACAAGGGCTAAAACACGCTGACGGGTTTAAAAACCAAAACCCCGGGTTGGAAAATTATTTAAATCCTGTTTCCTCTTGATTTCCAAAATTTTTCCCCACAGTGTTCTGATATACCTTCGAGGGATTCCGAGGTTTTCCTACTCCCCCCAAAGCCCCTTGGGGCCCAAAGACTCATCTCGCCTATTTGTGGTCGTTTGTCTTTACTAGGTCCTTCCCTCTCCCAAGCTTTATAAAACCCTTTTCCCTTGAACAAAAGTTTAGATCCCCCCCAAATTTACCTCATTCTTCGATTGTTTTAACTCCCTGACAACTCTAGGGACGAAAAATACTTTCTAACATCCCTGTGAGTCATGACTTTTCAACTTCCATTTAAATGCCCCCTTTCCCTTGTTTGGTCCTGCCCTCTGAAACATTCTGCCCACTATCCACCTTTCAATTCCTTTATATTTTATAAATGTCCCCCCTATTCCCCGTCCTCCAGTGCATCGGGAAATGTTTTCCCTTAATCTCTCCCGTAGGACAAAACCCCCTTCAGCCCCAGGACATTTTGTTCAAACCTTTTCATTTTTCCAAATTTTTCTTGTAAATGAATGGTTTGAAAAACCGACAAGTTGAAAAATTTAGACACTTATGCAGAAAAGGGGGGAAATCTTTTTTTCGGGAAACTTTTTTGGGCCACACAGGGCTTCATCACCCCAAATACAAAGAAAGGCGAAAGGAGGGGAGTATGAGGTAATCACCCCTTTAAACCCTGGTCGATGTGTTCGGGTCCATCAATTTTTTGTAGAATGTACAGCAAAAGGGCCGTGACTGGCTTAAAAACATTAGTGAGGTGGGGTTTGAACCCGGCGGACGCGGGGTAAATAGTGGTACGTACAAATGTACAGTGCACGAAAGACCCCTTACCCCAGGTATCAAAAATGCAATTCCCCTAGGTTTCCCAGGCGCCCATAGCTCCCAGCATTATTTAGTTAATTCCCGCCCCCAATGTGCTGGGAAGATACTCACTCCAAAATCCTTGATGAATTTTGCACCCTTTGCCCCCCCCCTACATATATTCTTTTTGGGTTCTTTTAAAAACCTTCCTCAATCTTCATGACCGTTTTTGGGTGGAGTTAAAATTTACGATTAAATTTTTGTTTGGACCAGGTTTTGCAGCTTGCCCAGACCCCTTTTGTAGTCCCCCTGATCCCTTTCCACTTGAATTTTTTTGCATTAGTTTTACATCATTGCAAACAGGAACATTTTCGGAATCTACCCCTTCGTCGGTCATCCACAAATACCAGAAACAGCACTCCCCCAGGAGCCCCCCAAAAGGAAATTTACTATCATAGGTCCCACTCTGAAAACCTCATCACGTCCATCACCCCGTTTTTTCCTTCCTTTCGGGTATTCCCGGATCCATTGCAGTCCCCTTTCCCTATTATTCCTGCCTGCCCTCTAGTTTGGGCACTAATCTCTTGTACGGAACTATGTCTTCTTTCACCCCTCCCCCCTCCCCCTGTCTTACTTCTGTTCCCTTTTGTCAAAAACCCCCAAGGGGGTTATTTTGTAAAAACGGATTTTCCCTTTCCCCGAAACCAGGGCTGGTTACGTGAATTTTCTTTTCTTTAAAAGGTTTTTCCCCCCATTTTTTCTGACTTTGCATACAGGTCAGTGACACTAGCTTTTTTTAAAATGCCCCCCCCCACCCTCTCTCCCCCTTTCTTGAAACTTTGTGACTACATTTGCTGTTTTCCCAAACAACCCCGGGTTTTGTTGCCCCCTTAAAGAGGGAATTGTTTAAAGATTGTTTTTGGACATGTACTTTCCTCTGTTTCCTTAAACTCAAAACCCATGGAGAATGCCCCGGGGTTCCCCCCCGCCTTCGAATTACATTCGACCCCAAAATTAAGGGGCGGAATTAAGAAACGGCAATTTTCTTTCAAAACGGGGGTTTTTTTCCGGGTAGAAAAAATCCCTTTAAAACCAAATGGCGAAAAGTTTAACCCCCCAACGTAAAGCGTGCCATTGTTTACAAGCGTTGCGGTGGGTTTTCCCCCCAGGGTTTTCCCCCCAAACTTTTTGGGGAATTATTCCACGTTTTTTTAAGAAATTTGTAACTGCAAAATATGTCGCCATGGGTCCCACGAAACTTCTAGACCCCACCCCTTTGGTAAAGGATTTTGAGAAACACGAAAAAATTCAAGAAAAATTTTTGGTAGAAAAAATACAAAAGGGTGGTGGTAAGGGGGGGTCCATGTTTTCTCAAGCTGTGTTTAAAAGGGTTTTGGGAAAACCGACAATTGAAGATCGAGACCCCTATCAAAAAGGGGAATCTTTTAATTTAGGAAAAAATTTGGGCCACTCAGGGGCTTCATCATTTCAATCCCTGCGGGAAAGGTGTAAGGAGAGGAGGTTTTGGGGGAAAAAATTCCCCACCCGGGAGTCATTTGTTCAGTCCATCCATCTTAATGGACTGAACACACCCGGACATCAACCCTTTAGGGACTGAACAAAATCGACTCCAGGCTGAGGGACGATTCCCTTTCAAACTCCTCCTCTCCTTCCCCTTTCTGTTTTGTATTGGCCCTGATAAAAGCCACTTTTTGGGCAAAATTTTTCCAAAATAAAGTTTTCCCATATGTTGCATACTGTCTCGATTCCCAAGCTGGCCTAGGGAAATTAAAAAACCAAGAAGGGGGGTAACCCCCCCCCAAAGGACTTGGTACCTGAAGTTTTTTAAAGGGAAGGGGTTTTTCCCCCCTTCCAACCTTTAGACAATTCTAAATTTTCCCCCCCTGCTGGCAAAACACTAAACAAAAACTCCACAATAAAGGTAAGTGGCTTTTAAAATTATTGTTTATTTTGCATGTCCCTTTCCCTTTTTCCCATAAAAGGGAAAATGTATTTTTCATGTAATTTTTTTTTCCCCGGGATTTTGGGGGGTTTTAAAGAAGGGAATTAACTATTTCTATTATTTCTTAGGGGGAAAAATTAACTCGCCCAACGGCAACCCCCTTTTGCAACGGATTAATGCCTTTTGGTTAGGGTCCATTTTATCTATTTTCCCACTTTTATTTTTTCCCACGGCTCCCCTTTTTTCCCTTTTCCCCACTTCTTTCCCATCTCTCACAACAGAAAGGTTATATGAGTAGGGCAGATTTGGGAAAAGGGCCCCCCTCGAGTATTTTTCCACAAAACACTTACCAGCATCATTCTCAAACCGACTGACTTAGTCTCTGCATCAGCGAGTACATATTAAGGACAAAGAAAAACATTAAACAATTTTGGGCTTTTAGAATCCCACGGGTTTAACCCACAAATATCAATAACGGGAAAAACTTTCCCCTTCATCCTTTTTCGGGTTGTGTCATAAATTTCATAATATATTTGGGTTTCAAAAGGAAACCGAAATTCAACTTTTCATACCCCAAATTTTGGGTGGTCGGTTCTATTGTTATAAACCCAACCTCTTTTATAATCCCCTTGCTAACACAATCCTACTGTGACTGGAAATTTTTTTCACTTTTTATTCTTAAGGTTCAGGCCCTCATCGCACAGAAAGTTTTAAACATTATTAAGGGAAAAAAAGGCAAAATACAGTGACTGGAACAATACACAAATAACTCAAAAAAAAGGGGAAAAAACTTATGATGTTAATAAACCCATGCAAAACTTTTCCCCGCTTGACCTGGGGCAAGTGCGGACTTGTCCCACTCCCCTCTGCGGGCCTTTTGGAGGAGACTTATTTTCACAACAGGGTTTGCAGCGGGTGAAAGGCTTTGCACAGGGTGGGGCCTTTAAATTTTGGTGCGTATGCAAAACGCCTCATTTTTGCACAAGTGTTTTAAAACCCGGGCAAATTAATCCGTGACACCTATGGTTTTTGCGGATCAAGAACTTTTGGTTGGTGGGCCGCTAAAGGGGTTGCCTATGGGAATTTTTGAAAAGTTAAAGGAACCGTTTGGATGTATAAACGGCGGGTTTTGACAAGTCCCCGGACAGGACGGGGGACGTTTTAATTTCAGTGTACTGTTTCGCTCAACAAACGGTCTAGGCATTACACAGGGGGTGAAAGTCCGAAATGTGTCCCATTTGAGGCGGACGAACTGATCTGCGAATTATTTTTAACATTTGAACCTTTACATTTGGGCAAAGGCTGGTAAATGGAGGGATGGGGCGAAAGCCGCTTGCCAATGGTACGTTCCCGCCAAGATGACGTTTGAGGCTTTCCAAACCCGCCCTTAACGCCATACGGACGCATTTAAAAAGGGCGGGAAAAGGGGGTATTTACGCTGGGGCAAAAAAACCCCGGTATTTTAAATTGGGGTGCATTTTGGCCATATGGGGGCCCCCATTTGGGAGAGGGAAACGGAGACAGGAACTGGGTAGTGAAGGTAAAAAGACCCCGAACTGGGTGGGTCAGCGATGAGCACCTTTACATAAAAGGCATTCCCCGGAGTAAAGGAAGTGGGAGCGTAAAGCTCCCGGGGGGTTTTTACCAGCCCCCACTGTCACAGTTATGGGGAAAAGTGAGGCATCTTTTTTGGGAGAACGGGAAGAATGTGCAGTTTTTGGTGTTTTTTCAGGAAAGGAGGCCTCCTGGTGAAGGGAAGGGAAAAAATTTCCTTTGAGAAAAAGGTTTCTGAGGATAACTTGAAAAGGTAAAGGATTACGGGTTCATTTGAAGATGAGCAACTTGGAAATTTTGGCGAACATGGCAGATGACTCGCCGGGATTGGTGGGAAGTGTTTTAGGTGAATGCTAAATTTTCACAGGGATGAAACCAGTTTTTTGGGGAAAATGGTTTTTCAGAAGTGTCAACCGTAAGAGGGCCGCCCTATTCCGACTCTGTTTGATTTTTGACCCCCACAGAGACCGGGGAAAAAGCCGGGGGTTGGGTTGGGGGGGGCCCGTGGGAAAGCTTTAAAGGTACGCCTGGTCCGTGTTGGTAAAGGGGAACCCCACAAGGGGGCCATGGAGAAAAAGGGGAAGAAGCAGACACACGGAAAGCGTGTCAAAAAAAGGAAAATGGGGAAAGGGGTAAAATCACAAAAGGCCCCCGGGTCCCATGACAGGGGAATTTTAAATTGGATTGTGGCGAGTGAGAACGTCGGGGGGGTAAAGGGTTTTTTAAGCCCGTTTCCCTTTTGAATTTTTTTTTTGTGCGGGAAACCCTTTTTTCAAGCGGGAAAGGGAATTGGAGGGGGAATGGGTACAGAGGTTTGTAAATTTTTTTCGGAACGAATGAAGGGAGGGGTGGGAATCCTGACCCCAAAGAGACGAGCCCGTTTGTTGTTTTTTGGGTGAAGGGGGGGGGTCATTGTTAAGAAAAAGGGGTGGTGGAGAGGTAAAGGGGGAAGGGCAGTAGTTTGCGGGGAAATGTGCCGCTGAGAATGATGAAAGGGGTAAAGAAAAAATTTTGTAATACGTATTGGATATTATTTGCGGTAAAACCCGTCAGGGGCCAAAGTTGGGGGTGACTGGAACTTTTGGTGGGCAAAGGAAAGGGATGGGAACCGAAGAGGAAAGGGTTTTTTTTTGGAAAAGGTTTTTTGGGGGATCTATTGAGAGGTGGGGGTTTGGGGGATATAGTTGATGGGGGGATTTGGCGAGATAGAGCACAAAAAATTTCCCTAAAAGGGATATGCGGGCACGTTTTAAAAGGGTTTTGATTTTACGGGGGAGTGAGGGGGGACGTGGGTGCAAGGGTGAAGGGTCGTTATTTCAGATCATGGGGCTTTTTTATGCTGATTTAAACGGGACGGTTTGCCTAAGAGATTTTTTTGGGGTACTGGAAGCAAAATTGTACGACTCCAGGGTGAAAAGGTGGGAGGGCAGGGTTTTTGAAATTTGTGGAGGACTTATGGGGGGGGTAAAGTGAAAGGGCGTTTTATTGGGGGGGGTTTGGGTTTAAAAAAGGGGAAAGGATCGGGGCAATATTATGTGCGAAGGGGAAAAAAAAGGGGGCAGGGATGACATATGGGTTTTCAACATATTTAAAGGGGGGGTTTGCGGGGTTTTGAGGGGGGTTGCTTGGAAGGTGGGTACCCAAATGGGGGAAAATTGAAGCGTTAAAGTGGCAAAAAGAGATATGCACAAAAAATTTTTGGGGATGGGGCAAGGGTGCAAGGGGGGGTTGGGAGGGGGCTTTTTGGGGGGTGCCAGGCCGTCACCCGTGGGGTTAAGGGGGCCACGGGAACGCGGCGGGAAAGGGAAAATTTGAAAAGGGCTGGTAAACACGAGAACCTTAGGTGGTATCCAAAGGGGACATCTTTGGGGGAATTTGGAAAAAGGGGGAGGGTTTTTTAAAATGTTAGTTTTTGGGGGAAAAAAATTTGTGGATGTGGGGACTAAACGGTGAGGTTTTTAAGAGATTGGGAAGAATGTATCTTGGTGCGAGGGAAGTGATCGTAGGCATTGGGGGGATTTGAAGAGGGGGGAATGGAGAGTTTTGGGAGAAAAAGGCAGGGGTAAAGCGCCAGTATAAAGGGTTTTCCCCTTGTAAATTTTCCTATGTGAAGCTTTGGGAGTGTTTTGAAGGATTTTTTAGGAACCTGATAATGGGGATGAAAATGAGGGGAGGATGGGGGATTTTGGCGCGTACTGCAAAAGTAGTTTTTGTTTCCCAAAATAAAGGGGAAGGCCCAACTACAGGGGCAGAACAACAGGGCCTTTTCTTTAGTCCCTGATTAAAAGGGGAAATTTTTTTCGCAAAAATTTTGGGGAACAGGCTGAATTTGCGCGATAGAGTTTTGGGCGAGGGGTCAGTAGGGGGGTCCCGGGGGGACAATGATGAGGGACCGGGAAAAAAAAAATTTTTTTGTGGAAAGTTGGAGGAGGAAAATTTAAAGGGGGGGGGTTGTTTTAGCTTTGGAAATTGGCAGGCTCCCGTATGATTGCATAAACGAGAGGAAACTGTGGCAAAAACTTACGGAGAAAGGGTTTTTTGGGAAAGAGATGGTCCCTTTGGGATTGGGGATTTTTTAAATAAAAGGGTGGGGTGAAACGTTTCCCGGTAAAATGGGAAATTGGAATTGGGTTTCAAGGGGTAAAAGGGAAATAAGGGGGGGTTGTCCTCTTTTCTCAACTGTTGTTTGCTTGTAAAAGGGACCCTTTTTACAGGGCAGTGGGGAAATTTTTAAAGGGGGGGTTTTCGGGTTGTGGAGAAGGGAGGGATGGGAAAAAATATGGAAGTGGATGATACCCCAATCAAAAGGGGCGGGGAGGAAATTTTTAAAATGAGGGGGAAAGGATGTAATTGGGGGTTTTGAAAAATTTCCCGGTTTTAAAAAAGTAAATTGGGAGAAATCAAAATTTAAAGGCCCCATGGGGGAAATTGGGTGGGGAGGGTGCAAATGGGAAACGGGTGTGCGTTGGTGGAGGGGGGATAACAAAGGGTTGGGATTTTTTATAGGGGAAAAACCCCGGGGAGGCACAAGGGTTTAAATTTTCTGGGAGGGGCATTTTGGATAGGGGGGGGGGTGGGTTAAATGTTTTGAGCCCCCTCATTTGCCCGATACATCAACGGTAAAAAGTGGGAATGAAATGTTAAATAGTATGGTCGGGCATGTGGCAGCAGTAAAACCTGGCAGGCCCGGGACCTTAACTAGAATGCAAAAAAAGGGTTTTTTTCCGATATTTTATGGGTTCTGGGTGTACTTGGTTGGGAAAGGAAAGTTTTGTTTTTCTACCGGTGGGAACAAAGGGGGGTTTGGGGTTTAAATAGTATAAGATTAAGGGTTAAGTGTATATATTTTGAAGGGGGGGGTTTCTCCGAGGGGAAAGGGCGTGGGGGGAAGGGGTGCACATTAAAAATGAGGTCACGAAGGTGGTTTGGGGAGGAAACAGGGGATGAGTGTGGTGGTGTTTGTGCGAGCCCTTTTCTGGAAAGTTTGAGATCCGTCTAGGAGCGGGTAGGTGTTTCTGGAGGGAAACGTGGGGTGAGGGGGGAATTTCAAATGTTGAGGGCATATACTCAATGTATGCATGGGGAACATTTTTGGTAAAAGGGCGGTTTGGTTTGGGGTTTTCATCAAACAAAGGTGAAGGGTTTAAAGTTTCCTTTTCCTTTAAGGAATATTGCCGTCTGGTGGAGTGCCGGGGAAAAGAGGGTTTAGGGGGGAGGACGTATGAGGGTGTGGGGGGGATAAGGGGGACAGCTTTTTCCCCCTAGTATATTTTTTTAACAAATTTTGGAAAAAATAAAGGGGAGTGGATGGGTGGGATTTTGAGGAGGGTGGGGGTTGGAGGGTATCGGAATTTATTGGGGAATTTAAATTTAGAAGGGAGGTTTTGTAAAAAAGTCTGGCCCGTGCCCTTTTTTTTTTTGGGGGGGGTTTAAAAAAATCATAACATTTTGTTTTCGTACATGGCCATGCGGGGAATGGGGATTGGGGGGTGCAAAAGAAGGTATTGGCTGCAACAATGTACAAAACCCCTTTTTCGTAATAAAAAGGGGGAAAACGGAAATAATTGGGGAAAAGGGGTTTTCCTGAAGGGGGGTCGAAGTTTGAATGTCAGGTTTTTTGCGGAGAAAAAAAAAAAAAAAAAAAAGGGGGGGGGGGGTTGGGGTTTTGGAAAATTTGGGGTTGCCCCGGGGTCGCTCAAATTTGGGAAAATATGAGGATTCCTTGATATGGTGTAAAAAAGGGAGCGTATTTGGAGTGTTTTTTAAGTAATTTTTTTGGTGGTTGGGTAAGGGAAAAGTTTTTAAGATTTTTATGACCCTGGAAATGAGCAAAAATTTGTGTGAATGTAAAAGGGGTAAAGGTCATCCAATGGTTTACGTGTAATTTTTTGGATAAATTTAAAAATTTTTAAAAGGGGATTACCTGATGTACCTCAACATTACATACTACAAGTAATTTTCATTGGGAGGGCAACCATATTGTTTACCATAGTCCCCCCCGTTAGACATGTGAGAAAACTTAAACCACCCCGGTCACGGGGAAGGGGGGTCCCTTCGACCTTTACAAACTTATCCATAACTATCCCCGGGCCATTTTGGATTGGAAAAGGCACCCACAAGTACGGTTTCCCACTAAAATTAAAATTTGGGCGTATAAATTTTAAAATTTGTGTAACGAAAGAAGGGGGGGGTAGGGCCCCATTTGGGTATATCCAACAAGGAAAAACACTTGTACGTAATCTCCCCACTTACCAGATATTCTTTTGGTGCACTTGAGGAGCTTGGGGTCCCTCAAACCTATCCAATTAAAAACTACCTAACGGCCAGTAACAGTCTTTCTATAACTAGAAAAGGGGTTTCTTTAAATGTTGGGGGATTATACTCCTTATTTCCCCATTCACCATCTCATTTCGATGTCCGCTACACCGGGGCACGGTTTTTTCAATTTTCCCCAAAGGGCGAGGGGGATCCGTTGGTTTGTTCCCCCGGGGGAGAAAAGGGCGTTACTCAATGAACTTCATTATCCTCGCCCGGGAACAAGGGGTTTAAAGTTTTCATTTTGAGCAAGGGGAAATTATTTCACCTTTACCCCATTTTCCTTTAAATTAGTGGGTTTTTAAACTTTTAAATTTCATTTCAATTTCCCCAAGAAGTTTAAAGCCCCCTAATTATTATACACATTAAGGATCACCCATTTAAAAATCTGGACCGATGAGTGATGATTACCCAAGGGTAATTTTCCCCGGGAAAAACATTTCCCTGGTGAAGCGCCCTCACCCGGTTCCCCACCCTTAATTTACCCCAATTTTAACCCCCTTTAAATTTCTGTTGGGCCCGAAAAACCTTCCCTCATTTTCCACCACAACAGTTACGATACTTCCAAATTTTTTTAAAAAGGCCTATATTAAAACCTTTGGCCCCAAGAACACCAAAAAACCGGTTTCCAAAAGCTTTTTCCCCGCCTCCTCACTATATTCAAAACACTCCCGCCTCCCCCCCCGGCCCCGAGTCGACCTCTCCCCCCCGCACACCGCGGGATGCGCAAAAAGGGGAAATCTTTTGGGTTTAAACCTATTTTCAAATATTTTTTGACTCATACACACATTAAAAAACCTTAGGCACACAGTTTCCGGGGAAAAATTTAAAAATTTTTTCCCCACCCGGCCCCAGGGCCCCGGGGGTTTGTTGCTAACACTTACAAAATTTGGGGGGGTACAATTTTCCCCCTCTTCACTGGCCCCTGGCCCTTTTTAACTCCAAAAATTGGTTTTTTACAAATCACCCCCTTAATTCTTTCCCCCTGTAACTCCCAGAAAAACCTTTCCCTCCCAAAACAAAACTCAAGCCTCCAAAGCTTCTGGTTTTTAACAATTTCCCTCTTATTTGTAAGGTTTGACACCCAAGTCTAGCTCTCGGGGGTTTAAATTTTTTGGGCAACAAATTATGAGACTTTAAACAATAAAAATCTCTCCATATCCCAATTTAGCCCCCGCACCCCTTACGCTTTTAGGCACTTCAACTCCATGGCCTCCTCCATATTTTTTGATCCCCCCCCAAAAGGGGGTAATTCCCGTTCCATTCTCCAGGGGCATAAACCCCAGCTCCCTGGATTAATTTATTGGGCATACTGGAATTATTAAAACTTTTAAAAATAACCAAATCCCCTCTCTATCCCAAGTCAGCCCCCGCAAACCCTTTCTGCATTAAATTTCCCTTAACCCCTTCACATACCTCCTTAATTTCCTCTTCAGTTTTACCTCACAAAACCCGGGAAAATTTTCCACATTTAAAATTATTTAAAACCCCAAAACCGCTATGGACCACCTGTGCCCCTTAAGGGGTGCATTTATCGTCGCCGAAGAAAAAACAATTTATTTAAATTTAAAAATGTTTTTAAAATTAAAATCATTTTAAAAAAAGTCAACAATTTTGGTTTCTTTGGGTCAGTTTGCAGAGGGGGCCCTTCTTTTAAATTTTCCATACCCATCCTATAATTTTGTAGGGAAATTTTTGGACGGGCGACTTTTCCAACCCCGGAAGTCGCACCCCCGTAATGTCCCCAATTTACAATTTTAAAATCCTTTAGGGGGTTGGGTTTCCGGAAATAAAAGGGAAACATTTACTTTAACCCCATTTAAAATTAATCCCTAAACTGCCCCCTCCCACAAATTTAGACTGGTTCAACATCATTTCCGGGAGAAAAATACTTGTAAAAGGTTGACCTTTTATGAGCAAGACACCGGGGACGTATTCACTTCTAGTCATTATTTCTAGGGTTAAAAATGCCATACATTACAAAGGGCCCCTACCAAATGTTGAGGAGAGTGGGCGCCGCATGCCCCTTTTGGGTTTATGCCCTTTAAACCTGAATTATTACATCCAACGCCGGGGGGCTACCCCCACTAGGCCCCTCATTATTGCCATTACTGCAACCCTTTTCATCATTTACTTAGTTCAGGGGTTTTTAAAATTATCATTTTGTCACCATTTTTTATAAGAATCACATACAACCCGCACATAACCCAATTTGGGGGCCTTTCCCTTGTTTTCATTGAAAAGCAACTGTTCAATTTGGGATGACAAACCTTTACAAATTTTGAAATTTTCTAGACATCCTAAAAATCTTCAATTCTTTCATTCTTTCCCACTTTAATATCCCATGAATTATAGGGATTACAATTTTAGTGAAAAGAGTACCCTGGGAAAGGGCAGTCCTTTTCCCCTTTCCTTACCTCTTTTTTAACTGGGGTTAAACCTTACGAGGTACTTATTCCTCTTACCTTTATGTTAGGAACCACTATTACTGATATGATAAAATATTACCCGACCCTTTATATTGGCCCCATTAAAATCTTAACTAAGATTATTACCACGGGAATTAAATTTTTCCCCTTTTTAGACCTGACAGATACTTTAGAGTCATTATGTGTTATAACCTTTGAACTGTTTTTGGGTACTGGTCCGCAATTTAACAATTAATTCCCGCCGACCCCCAGTCCCGAAATTTTTCCCCCAACCGTACCTGGAAAAAAGGGTTTTGACAAACCCACCCTTTGCAAATTTAAAAGGGTTTACCAACTGCCTGGCTTACAAACCCTTTTTTTTAAAAAAAAGGGCCCTTTCCTTTTTTTCAAGACATTTTTTCTTCCAATTCCCTAATGTTTTAATTTTTTAAAACATTCATTTTTCCCTTCCATCTGCAACAAATTTTCCAGCAAAATCCCTTTTACATTTTTTAAAACCAAATTTGTACCAAAACAAACTACTCTCTAAAAAATCTAAATATAACTTTTAAATTTTTTAGGGTTCACGGGGTTTTTTGATTCACTAAATCAAATGCCTTTTGTCCCAATTGGGTTTTAAATGCCTGTAATGAACTTTCCTTACTCTAAAATTCACGGAAAATTTTCAGCCCCCCTTTAAATCCATTTAAACCAGTTTATGGGTTTAAAAAATTTTTTCCACATTAACTCCATTAGTTTCCCTTTAAAGGTTAAAAGAATTATTTTAATTTCTGAAAAATACAACTTAAGGGGAGGGGCCTTATAAGAGTAATTCCCTTTCACTTTACTCTTGAAAAATCCTAAACCACACATGTGCTAGCAATTAAATTTGGGGGAAAAAATCTCCCCACCCCACGAAACGATTAAAAATTGTGTAAACCCCAAAACCCACTTTTCCCTTTAATCAGTCACTTAATTATTAAGTAATTAATTCAATTAAGTTTTTCACCGATTGCATCCGGTTTTAGGGAAAGGGCCAGCGGCAGATATGGAAAATTTTAAAGGGGTGATTACCTGTAAGTACCTCAACAATTTTAATTTCATCAAGTAACTCATTGGGAGACAAACCAAATTTTTTACCGTATCACCCCCGGTTAGACATGTGAGAAAACTTAACCACCCCTGGTCACGGCAGGGGGTCCCTTCCCACCCCACAACTTATCCATATCTACCGAGAAACCTATGGATTGGTTTGCACCCACAATTTCGGTGCTAAATAATTAAAATTTTGGACTGTATTGATAAATTAGTGAAAATGAAGAAGGGGGGGGGGGTAGGTTACACATGGATATATCCAACAAAGAAAAAAACTTGTACATAATCCCCTCCACACCCAAATTCTTTTGGTGGTCACTTGATGTAGCCCGGATCACTCATAACCTAACCAATTACAACATACCTAACTGGCCAAATCAGTCTGCTATAACTAAAGGGTTAATTAACTGTGGTGGGTTGAAAACCCCTTAATTTTCCCCATCACCACTCAATTTTGATGTTTCCCGCTACAAACCCACACGGTTTTTCATTCCGCAGGGCAGGTTTTTCCGTTGGTTTGGGCCCGGGTTTTGAAGTCGTGACTCAATAACTTCATTATCCTCTTCCCGGGGAAAAAGGTCAACGTGTTCAACATTTTGGACAAAGGGGACTTATTCACTTTACGCATTTTTTTCTTAACTTAGTTTTTAAATTTTCCTTAAATTTCATTAAAAATTCACAAGACATTTAATGTCTCATAAATTTTATACACATTAGAGATCACCCCCATTAAGATCGAGCCCATGAGTGATGATTAAACCAAGGGTAATTTTCCCCGGGACCCCGTTTCCCGGTGACGCGCCAGTCACCCGGTTCCCCAACCCCCTTTTTCACCATTTTTCCAATTTAAAAACTGTGGTTTCCCCCCTAAATCACGTTTCCCCCACCTCCGCCAGCAACAGTTTTCGACACTTCCTATTTTGAAAAGAGGGCCCATTTCTAAAACTTAGGCCCCGCCTTTAACCCAATTTCTTGATTCCATTTTTTCCCAGCCCCCCACAAAATTCAAAACCCTCCCCCGCCTCCCCCATGGCCCAGTCCGGGCCCTCCCCCTGGGACCGCGCGCATGCCAAAAAGGGGAAATCTTGGTTCTATCCTATTGTCAAATATATTTTTGGGCTCATATCGACACAATTTAAAAACCTATTAGGGACTATAGTTTCGGAAAATTAAAATTTTTCCACAGATAAAATTAAATTTTGGGGTAGTTTTAAAGTATTTTTCAGGACTGGTTTGGGTTTTATTTAAAAAAGGGGGGAAAAAGGGGACATGGGCCGGGGGGATAAATATGTCAGGTACCCAAAAGCCCGGTTTCCTGGGGGTTACCTGGGGTTAAAAACCCGGGGACAACGCCCCCCGGCCCCGGCCCCCATGACCAGGGGCCTCCCCCCCATGGGGTCAGGCCTGATCAACTAAGGGTGTTACGCTGGCGCACGCAGTCCAACTACAGCCACAGCCCGCAGATTTCCCGGCCCCTGACTTTATTTTCTGTTTCCCCTCTCTCTTGAAGGCAGGGCCCGGGGTTTTTTTTGGGAAATTCCCCCAATCTTGAAGGGAGGGGTGTTTAACAGTTTTGGGGCCCCCCGGGCCCTTTGGGGTTTTCCCCCAAAATGTACCAATGGGGCCCCAAAAATTTTTTTAAGGGGGGGAAATTTTTCATCGTCTTTCCCCGTCTTTTACTTTTGTAGGGGGTGATAAATTTTGTGCAAATTTTTGGGGCCCTTCCCCCAAATTTTCCAAGGGTAGATTTTTGAAAAACTCTCCCTCCTTCGTTTTCCCAAAAAGGGGTTTTAAAAAATTTAAGTGCTTCCAAAGCGTTTCCCCAAAAATGCAAAAAAGGGGTGAATTTTTTTCATACATTAAAAAGTAAATAGCTATTAAGAGAGAATTTCAAAGTACTCCAAATATGGGGTTTTATATTATTTTTCGGGGGAAGTTTTAATGAATATTATTTACAGATGGGTTTTAAAGGACGTGCATTACCAAATTTTTTAAGTAAGGGTTAGGATGGTGGGGGCAAGAAATGCTGCGGTCTGTAAAATAATTTAAAAAGTAAGTTTAATTTTAGGTATACAAAAAATACAGTTACATAGAATTATCATACATAGCAGCATGTGTGTAGAGAACCTGGGATAACCCAAAAAAGTCAGACAGAGTGACTTATTTCCATTGGGGTCCTTTTACCTTATTATTATAATATAAAGGTTATAATATTTTCTTATTATTCTACAATGAAGATCTACTACACCAAGGTCATTAAGACTATCTACAATACGAGGGTCATTACTAGGAATAAGGTAAAATTTACACGTATGTTAGCTAAAAAATAGAAAATCATTCCCCTCCCTTTCTGTAGCTACATTCATCAGACACCTTTTGGCACTCTTCTTGAACTGGTTCATGCTATGACTGGCTTTGACATGTGCGGGCAGTCTGTTCCATTCCTTTATTGCTGTACAATAAAAGGTGTTTGAAGCCTGGCCACTGACTGTGGGTACTACAAAGTTGTGCTCTCTCCCCCTAGTACTATGATTGCTTTGGTTCCCAACCTTGACAAAATTGACAGCAAGATATTCTGGACATTGTTTGTGAGCAATTTTATAAACATGATTTAGCTTCAGTTGTTTTACTCTGTCTTCAACATTCAGCATATCCAACTGCTGTAATTCATCCTGGCCTACATGTTCTCTTGGTCCCAGCCCCAGGATGAATCTTACGATTTTGTTCTGGGTGATTTGCAGTCTATCTTTCAGTTTTTTTGTCAAGGCAGAGTACCAAGAAGAGCAAGCGTAATCCATATGGCATTGTATAAGGGCTAGACATAGGGTCCTACGAGCCTCAGTAGGTAGACTCTGTGCTTGTCTATACAGGAACTTCAGTCTGGCATTCGCTTTCTTTACTACACTGTTCCCTATCAATTCTCCTGACATGCATGGGTCAAAGGGGATTCCCAAATATTTTACTGATGAAACCAAAGTGATGGGCTCCCCATTACATTGAACATTAAAATTATTTACCCTTCTCAGTTTATGTTTCGTGCCAAAGAGAATGGCTTCAGTCTTTCCTAGGTGTAATGATAGTTTGTTGTCTACTAACCATTTGCTGCAGGACTCCAGTTCCAGTGTTAAAACATTAGCAATATCTTGTGGGTCTTTACCTGACACTAACAGAGCACTGTCATCTGCATACAGTAGGAGTTTGCACTTGACACTGATAGGCATATCATTGACATAACATAAGAATAATAAGGGACCCAGAATACTACCTTGGGGAACTCCACATGTTTAATCCGGCAGAGGTTCTGATTCCTGTTTGGTTGAGTTTGACCTATTGTCTCCTGTTGCTAAGGTAGGCTTAAACCAGTCTACAGAAACCTAATACCGATGCTTGAAGTTTAATTACATAATATATTGTGTTGACAGTATCGGAAGGCCTTTTGGCAGGTCTAAGGTTAGTACTTGTTTAAGTTTAATGTTTAATAGTAATGACTATGTATAATTTTATTATATGTAAAAGAAGTTTGTTACTTTAAAATGGAAATTATATTTGACAAAATATTCTAAATATACGTATTGGTAAGTTCCTTGTAGGATGATGTATGTTTGTTTTCGCTTGTGGGAGAATGTAGTGAATTGGAAGTGAGTGGGACGAATCATTTGTTATATTATATTGTGTTTAGTTTTTTCTGTGGTGAGGTTTGGAGATTGATATTTCTAACTTATTTGTTTCGTAATTTATTGAGGTTGTTATGTATTTGATAGAAGGTTAATATACAACAATAAGTGTGTAAAGAATTTTGGATAATCGAGAATGTCTCGTACATACAGTTTTATGTAAAAATGTAAATACCTGTGACATTCTTTGGGTTATCTTTGCATATTGTGTTTATGGCTGCAATTTGGATGTATTAAACCCACCTGTATTTGATGCTGTGGGCTGACTTATCTAGTTAAATGTATGTTTATGTGTGATGGTTGGGTTTTTTTTTTTTTGGGGGGGGGGGAGGGGTATCAAACTTTTTTTAGTTGAACGTGTGTTTTCTTTATGTATAAGTTTAGAGCTACGGTAGGAATGGTGGAGAGTTTCTTTGTTTATATAATGGATACGTTTCATTGCTTACCATGTCTACATGTATAATTGTGTATGCGTTTTTTCAATAAAATATAAAAAAATGATCCACGTCAGACCGAAACGTTGTCCATTAAATTTTTTCCTATGTGCAATCCAACTGGTCCAACAACCAAAATTCTTCCCTGACTAGAGTAGCAATTTCCAACATAATTGTTCTAGGCCCACTGATAATGAATATCATGTTAAAATAATTGCTTGTTAGCTCTACATTTTCAATATACACACCTACGTGTCACAACAGGTTCCAACAGGCTTGCGTCAGTATGGGTTTTCATACACACTCACAGTCTCACTGACCTTCACTATAGTTCCAGCAGTCATAGAAGGTGTTGTGCTGGTGCAAGTTGTATTATTTTGAGGTGACAGGTCGTGATTTCTTAGCCAAACTCTTTTTAAACTTATAATAAATATTTCACTGAGCAAGTCTACTGATAAGCATGGAGAACATGTGAACTACTGACAGGCACGTGAGGCCACCTTGTCAGTCATTGGAAGCCCGGGATGAAAAATGTTCAAACATGTCACCTCTCATTGAACAAACAAAATTTGCTAACCACCACTACATAAAACTGGGGCTCATGAAAAACTCTTAAAAGCTAATGGACAAAATCCGGTCAGGGATTCAAGTAATTACATCAATTCCCCCCTCTGAGCCGACGCAAAGATATGAGAGGGAGTCTTCAATGGTCCTCCGATTCGAGAGCATCTAAAATAGTGGTGACTTTGAAATCAGAACCTTCATGGGGAGGGAGAAAGCTTGTCTTGGGAAGCATTCCAAATGTTAGTGGCGATGGGATTTCCTCTCGGAAACAGAAGGGAAGGTAAACTATGGAGAATTTGGTAAAATACCTCATCAAGGCTTATACGAACATGGATGCGAAACAGTCCACGTAAAATCTACTTTTTGGACTATGCGGACTGTGAGGCAGTTAGTGACGAACAAGGAGAAAGGTTTTCACCCAGAATTTCAACCATGAAAAATGGTACCAGGGCAAATGGGGCAACAAGAATGCTGCAAACCTATTGCAGGACATTGGCAAGAGATGATTTCTTCAGCCCACTATAAGCATTAAAAAAGGCAGAGAGTAGGACAGATAGAGTTGTAAAACATATCTGACACATATTGAACGTAATAAAATAATCAAATATTACATGTCTGTATCTTTAAACCTTTAGCAATAAGCATTTTTCTAAAGGTTGATATCGGATTCAGGACGTGAAAAATACATAAGAATTAACTTAATCCATTAAGAAGCAAACAACTTTTTTCAAAAATTGACCAGTGATATTGTTACATCTGACTTCCTATAAAGCCAACTCCTGGGAACGGCCTCGCACTTCACATCACTTTGATAAAAAAAAATGCTCCCTACACTTAACAATAAATATCTAGGAGGGATATATTCAAAGTTTTTCTCGCTAAATCAAGTGCTACAAACCTCCACACGCTACTGCTTTTCTCTCTAGATCTATACGTATTGGGGTCATTTTCATGAGGATTGTTTGAAGGCTTGATCAGCTCCAAGCTAATGCTACTTGTAGCAACGCAGTCCAACAAACACACAGCCCCGATGATCAGCAGTCCACTCGTAACTATCAGAGCCCGGATATATAAGCAAGTCCTAATGTAAACACAGCCCCGGATGATCAGCAAGTCGAAGTAAACATCACAGCCCGGATGATCAGCAAGTCCAATGTAAACATCACAGCCCAGATGATCAGCAAGAGTCCAATGTAAACACAGCCCGGATGATCAGCAAGTCCAATGGTAAACATCACAGACAGCCCAGATGATCAGCAAGTCCAATGTCAACCATCACATTATTATTATAATCAAGGGGAAGCGGCTAAAACCCGGAGGATTATACAGCGCCTGGGGGTGTGGAAGCATTCAGCTTAATTCGGGGGAACTGGAGCACAGATCCAATTCCCCTAAATCAAGGAGCCCGCTCAACCAACATCAAGAACCTTCCGTGATGGGTGAAACTCACAGCCCAGATGATCAGCAAGTCCAATGTAAAACACAGGCCCGGATGAACACAAGTCCAATGTAAACCATTCAACAGGGCCCGGATGATCAGCAAGTTCCATATGTAAACAATCACGGCCCAGATGATCCAGCAAGTCCAATGTAAACACAGCCCCGGATGATCAGCAAGTCGATGTAAACATCACAGCCCCAGATTTGGGGGGGGGGGGGGGGATCAGCAAGTCCAATGTAAACATCACAGCCCAGATGATCAGCAAGTCCACGTAAACAATCAACAGCCCAGATGATCACAAAGTCCAATGTAAACATCACAGCCCAGAAGATCGCAAGTCCAATGTAAACATCACAGCCCAGATGAAACAGCTGAGCAAGTCCAACGTAATCACAGCCCAGATTGATCACAAGTCCTATACATAAACCATTCACAGCACCAGATGATCAGGCAAGTCCAACGTAAATATCACCGACCGCCCAGATGATTCCAGCAAGTCCATGGTAACATCAACAGCCCAGATGATCAGTAAGACCACAACGTAAACACACAGCCCAGATGATCAGCAAGTCCAATGTAAACATCAACAGCCCAGATGACACAAGTCCAATGTAAACATCACAGCCCAGATGATCAGCAAGTCCAATGTAAACCATCACGGCCCAGATGATCAGCAAGTCCAATGTAAACACACAAGACCCAGATGATCAGCAAGTCCAATTAAACATCACAAGCCCAGATGATCAGCAAGTCCAACTGTAAACATCACAGCCCAGTATGATCAGCAAGTCCAATGTAAACATCCATCACAGCCCAGATGATCAGCAAGTCGCAAAGTAAACACACATCCCAGATGATCAGCAAGCCAACGTAAACATCACATAGCCCAGATGAACAGCAAGTCCAACGCAAACATTACAGACAGAGCCCGGATGATCAGCAGTCCCAACATTAAATAATCATAAAAAGGCCCGGATGATCCAGCACGTAAATATCACAGCTCAGATGATCAGCAGGTCCCAATGTAAAATCACAGCTCAGACGATCAGAACTGACTCTAGGAACATTGTCAAGTTGGTTTAGTAGACACTGAGAGGAGTATAGTTTAATTATCCACATTTTTCCTTTCTCACACCTTCCAATTAATTCTAACATTAAGACTTCTACTGTTGTCGCTCTCGCTCTCTTCTCTCTTCTCTCTTCTATCAGCTCTCCCCAACTCTCTACTCACCTCTCCGCTCCCCTCTTCTCATCGGCACTCTCTCTCGTCATAACTCAGAATTCCCACCAGTTCCATTCCTCCTTCTCTACGCTCTCCCATCTCTTCGCTCTTCTCTCTCGTCCCCCCGTCCACGGTCCTCTATCTCTCGTCTCTCACCAATCCTTCTCTCTCTCCTCCAGTTCCCCTCCTCCCTCTCTCTCGTACTCTCGTCTCCTCACCTCTTCGATCTCTCATAGTCTCTCTCTCCTTCTCTCTCCTCTCTTATTCACTTACTCCCCGTTGCTCACAAGTTTTTTCCCCCTCCCATCTCTCTCTTGCTCGCTCGCTCTACCTGGTGCTTCGCTTCTCTGGTACACTCGTTTGCTCCTCTCGTTTCATTCTCTTGCTTGTGTTCTTTCTCCTCACTCTCACCACTCCTCACTCACCCACTCACTTGTTCACTCCCTCTTTTGCTTCTCTCTCTCTCTCTCGCTCATTTTGCTCCCTCTGCTCCCTGCTCACTTCCAGGTCTCTCGTTTGCTCTCACTGGCACTTGTAACATGGTCAAAAAACAAATATTAAGCAGACAATAGATGCAAGCAACTTTTCCACGATGCATACAGGGTCCAAAGATTGTTGCACAAGAACTCAGCACATACAGAATTATTTGTAAATAAAAAAGAAAAAAGCTGTCTGTACACATTAAAAAAAAAAAAAAAAAAAAGTGGAAAACAATAGTTTAAAAGTGGTAACACAGTTGTTTAGACAATTAAAATGATAGATAACCTATGGAATAGCATTAGATACAGCAGTTTGGTAAATGGTTGATGGAATAACAAGTTCAAGAGGCATGATGATTATTTTATATTATAATATATATAATCAATAAAAGAAAGCGCTAAGGCCACAAGGCTATTACTGCGCTGCAAGGGTGAGGGAAGGAAGCAAGGGAATTGGAATGGCAGGAGGGAGGGGGGATATCAGGCAGGTTACTGAAAACAGCGGGGCAGGGGATAGTACGGGGGTAGAGGGGTAGCAAAGATACAATAGAAAAAAGGGCTGAAAGTAAAGTATCAGAATTTGTGAAGTAAGTCAGTACGTTGTCAAAAGTCAATAAGAGAGTCCGGATGAAAGGTGGGTCCATCAGCGAGAAGGGAAGGTAAAGAGAGAGCAGCGGGCGAAGACGAACGACAGAGGTAAATTCTGCGTCTCGTTGATAAAGTGGGCAGTCCAACAGAATGTGGCTGACTGATTAATGGAGATTTGGCAAATTCTCACAGAGAGGAGCAAGACGCCTCTCCATGAGATATCCATGAGTAAGACGAGGTATGCCAATCAAGACGGGAGAGAGTAGTCTCCCACCCTCGACACTGGTGATAAGAAAGACGGCCAGAACCTATTAACTCGGTTTAATAGACTGAATTTGTTGCCGAGCCTAGTAGACAACGTTGTTTGCCAACGGGTGTGAAGGTGGGAAGAGTATTACAGCAAAATAGTCCGTACATGGAATACCTCTATATGAAACTGGTAGGCTCATGTACTGCGACGGCGCGCAGCGGTGGTCTGCCTGTTCATTGCCCTGGTACGTCAACTGACCAGGGACCCAACAAAAAACAATATCTTATATGCTTAGTGATAGATGCGGCGTAGCAAGTTGGATACCGGAGGACTAAGGGGTGACGGTGTATCAATTTTTGAATAGCCTGTAAAGCACTAAGGGAGTCTGAGACAACCACAAATTCTGACACAGGCATAGATGCAATACGGATTAAGGCCTGTAAAGGATGGCATATAATTCAGCAGTAAAAATAACTACTGAAGATAGTAAATGCCCTTGTACGACGCTGTCCGGAAACACTGCTGCGAATCCTAAACGCCGTCAGAAGAACTTAGAGCCATCTGTGTACACAGCAATGGCAGAGAATGAGAAGTGAAAGTGGTCAGAAAAAGAGAGCGGAAGCGAACCGTAGACAGTTTGGGCTTTTTCGAGCAAGGGAGGGAGAAAGAACAGACCGAACAGCTTGGAACTTCCCCCAGGGGGGAGGGAAAAGTGAGATGCTTCATGTACATAGAAAGGTGGTAGTTAAGAGAAGACAAGAGCGAAATGAAGGGGCGAAGAGAGAAGGGACGGAGTAAGCATGGCGGCGAACAAATAAAGAATGTCTACTAATATCAGTGACCATTTCTATAAATGAAGGATTGCGGAGATCATGAGAGCGTTCATAGTAGCGCGCAATTGGGCATCACGGCGATCGGATAAAGGATGGAACGTTCGTCTTCTGCATAGAGGCTTTCGACAGGGGAAGAGGCGAAAAAGCACCAAGGCATAAACGTAATCCTTGGTGAATAAGGGTTTAAGGCTAGAGAGAGTAGCAGTACATCCGCTAATAATCTGGTCACCATATCAAGTTTCGATAATATAAGGGTGGAATGTAGGTGAAGGAGGGTTCGACGATCAGCTTCCCACGAAAGATGAGCAAGGGTTTTAAGAAGGTTTCACCGGCTGTGGAACAATTTGCCTTCATTCTAGAGAGGTAATGTGAGTTTCCCAGGATAACCTACGATCAAAGAGGAGGCCCAGAAACTTGACTGTATCACGTTCAGGTACGTGCGCCTTAGAGGTACAAAGGATGATCAGAAGATGACAGAGCGTCTATGTGAAATGATTTGGTGGGTTTTAGTGTGAGAAAATTTAAAACCCATGTGTGGAGGCCCATTGGAAACACGGTGCGACTGCATGCCTGGAGAGAAACTGTAAGGAGTGCACAGTCAGCGCCTGCACAGGCAATAGCGAAGTCATCAACATAGAGTGATGACCAAATTATTTGATGGAAGACAGAGGCCAAATCATTAATAGCCAAGGAGAAAAGTGTTTGCTCAGAACACATCCTCTGGGGGACACCTTCAGCTTGGACAAAGTCCGGGGAAGAGCACATTATTCAACCCGAACACTGAAAATGCCTGTCAGTTAAAAGTTCTTAAGGAAGGATGGTAAGATTGCCCTCGAAGGCCTAAGGAGTGGGCTTGGGCTAAATATTATACCTCCAAGTTGTGTCCATATGCCTCTCAAGGTCAAAAAATATGGCAATAACTGAGTGGTTATTCGCAAAGGCATTACGAACCATAACGTATCCAAGCGCAGTAAGGGGTCTATGGTAAAACGTCCCTTACGAAGCCATATTGACGAGTGAGAGACAGTTGTGCTGTCTCTAAATACCACACTAGAACGTCTAATACTAGACCGTTCCATCACTTTGCAAACTGCACTGGTAAGAGCAATGGGGACGATAGTGGGAGGTTGCATGTCCCGTAGTGCCTGGTTTGCGGAAAAGGGAGAACAATGGCGGATTTCCCCAGCTGTGGAAGAACTCCTATGTGACCAAATAAGATTGTAAAGGCGGGTATAGGACTGCAAGGGCTGACTGATGTAAATGTGTAGCAAACGAATATGAATGTCGTCGGGCCCTAGCTGCCGATGATCGACAAGCTGAGAGTGTTGCCCATCTCAGTTCTTGAAGTGTAAAAGGCACATAATACTGTTCTTCTTCTGAGAGAAGAAAATCCAAGGGTGCTAACTCTCTGGCAGACTTTGAGGAAAGAAATGAGGGGCATAGATGGAGTCCCTGAGAAATACGACCGAAGATGATTGCCAATTTCATTGGCAACATCTAGTGGGTTTGCTATATCAACACCGGCAACCCGCAGAACAGGACCGGGTCAGGAAATATTTTACCACTTCTTCAGTTTACGTACTTTTTCCAGACTGCACTCATAGAGGAAGCAGAGGGATGGTGGAGATATAATCTCGCCAGCAAGTGCGTTTAGCGTCACGATGACACGGCGAGCGATAGCCAGCTTCTGTTTAAATCAAGGAGTCCTCTGTGTTCTATGTACGGTACCTGCCCCCATGCAGCACGTTTTCAAACGTACTGCACGAGCACAGCAGGAACCACCAAGGCACGCATTTCTGAGTAAATGCTGCCTGCCGAATTTTGGGGTATAGAATGCAAAGCTGACGGTGAAAACGGAGGACGAGACGAGGTGTAAAAGCTCATCGATGGAAGGACGAAGAAGAAACCTCTTTAAAAAAAAACAGTCAGGTGTGAGTAAAAAGGTTTCCAATTTGCCCGATTAATTGCCAGCGTGGGGTGCGAAGAGGTGGCGATATGAAGGGAAGTAAAATGATTGGGAAATGATCTCTGTCATGAAGTCCCGGGAGAAACAGACCAAGTAAGTCTAATGCGGGCGAGGAATGCGCAAACTGGAGAGATCGATGCAAGAGAGAGTATGAGTCCGAGGATCAAAATGGGTGTGAGTACCTGTATTTAAAACATGGAGGGGGTGGGTGGCAAGAAAAGCCTCTAACTGAATTCCACGGGAATCACAGTGGACCTCCCAGAGGAAATGGTGGGCATTAAATCACCAAGTAACAGAATCGGTGGCGTAATGAACGAAACAAGGAAGGCAAAATCCGGATAGATAATGCCCGAGAAGGAGAGAGATATAAAGAACAGGAAGCGAGTATACCACCTATGTAAGTTGGATACGGCTGCTGTGTAAATGCAGCGAAGTATGAACACATAGCTGATGTACGGAATATCAGTGCGGAGAAGAAGGCACTTTCATTAAAGGTCCCATCGGGAAAGATCTGAAGAATAACAATAAATTATAGCCTGAGATGTGAGAAATAACACAGAGTGTAAATTTTGGTTCCGTAAGCAAACACCAACAGGTAAAATAAAAAGGGGTTTGGGGACAAAAAAAAAAAATGGGGGGGGGGGGGGGGGGGGGGGGGGGGGGGGGGGGGTAAGGGAAAAAAAATAGAGAAGCAACTGGAGAGTAACATCTAAGCTCACCACCCCGATTACCCCTGAGGCCGGCGTATATTCCACTGTAAAAAGGCCATGATTGGCAATGATAAAGACTACTTGAAATCCGAGGTAAGGTTTCCTACGGACTAGAAGGGTTAGAAAGTCCCACATGCGGAGGCAGTGGAAATGTCAAGCAGCGAAGGAACGGTGCGCTGTGAAGAAAGGAGTTGCGCAGAATGGAGCAAGAGAGAGGAAGAGCGGAAGGTGGGAATCAGTGTCCATTGATGGTTTGGTCTCTGCAATTATTCAGAGATTTGCTAAGTGTTTTCGGAATTTAGAGATGTCGTATGGGAGACATATATTTGGGAAGGGTAGGGGGAGGATGAGTAAAGATTGGAACTGTAATTGGACTGTAACGCAAGTGTAGGGGGGGCGCGAAAGGGTGGAGGGAACTGGAGAAGCGTGGCCGGGGAACAGAAGAGACAGGACAACCTGGGAGGTGTGCAGAAGAGGAAGAACTTGGGAGGGACAGGGAGGAATGGTAAATTACGAGGAGGAGGGTGAACCTCTGGACTTGTAACTGAGCCAGTGAGAGGGGAAGAACTAGGGACAGAGACAGGGAGGGTAAAATGAGGAGGTGGAAGATGGGTAGGAGGTGTTACCGACCTTTTTTTGACTTTTGAGAAGTAGAGGGACGATTGGGAAGAGGTGTCGTACGAGGTCTCGTCGATACTGAGGCTTGTAAGAGAGAACTCGAAGAAGCGAGATTAGACTGAGGCGTTGAAGTAGGGACGTCTGAGCCGAGGGACAGCAAAAGGATTAGATACAGGAGTGATTATGGGAGAGGTAACCACAGAGGTGGGTGTTAGAAGATGGGATACCAGAAGTGGGGGACGTTTTGAACACGGGAATAAGAAACACGTGGGAGTCTCCTTGGAGGCGGAGATGAGAACTGCCATGGCATAAGGGAGACCTTCTGTCTCTTTGAGGTAACGGATTTCCCGCTCGTTTAAATAGACCTGACAACGCGAGGTACGAAGGGTGAGCCTCATGACAGTTAAGGCAAGAGGGAGATCGATTGCAAGACGTATTAGAATGGTCATCGGCACCACAGACTGGGCATTCGGCGATAGATCTGCAATATTTCGCTGGATGGCCAAATCGCCAGCAATTCTCACACTGTTGTGGTGTAGGGATCACCTTTCGAACTTGTAACCGATGTCCTGCTATATAAACGGAGGATGGGAGTTCTCGGCTGTCAAAAGTTAAACGAGCCACATTGCTAGGGTATCGTCTCCGCCCACGGGCAGGAAGAACGTAAGTGTCTACCTTGAGGATTGGGAGATCTTGGAGTTCCAGCTGTTCTAGAATGTCGGTGCCACATGTCTGGAAATTTTGTTGAACTATGGTATGGGGCAGAATAACGTACCACTACAAGAATTGAGGGAATGATGTTTTTTCAAGGTGACAGGAACAGTATCTATATGGGAAAGACGAGAGAGCTCACGAGCCTGGGTAGCATTCTGTACGGTAATGATGCGCGTACCGTCTTAAGAGCATGAAAAGAAATATCTTTACCAACATGGCGTAGGAGTGCCTTGCCAATACTATGGTCAGAAAGATAGGCAGTAGAGGAAGTTGGTCGTAAAGTGAAGAATTTAGTCCACTGTTCAGTCTGAAACTGAGCGTGGAAAGGTAGTGAAGGACGTGTCGATCGTTTCTGAGAAGAACGAGAAGGGTGAAGGTGGAGAAGTATCATCAGCAGGTAATTGTCGTTGACGTTTAGGCGTGGGACCAGAGTTGGTCCGACGTGGAACGGTCGGCGATTTGAAAATTGCCGCACCGTAGAGGAGAGGCCGGAAGCATAGTCAGAGGAGAGCGAAGGTCTGATAAATCGAAGGAGTCAGTCGAGGCCTCAGTACCTGAAGCGGGTGAGGAAACAGCACCGGCAATAGGTACAGAGGCATGAGGAATGTCTGAAGAGTGGTCCAAAGACGAGGCGGGGTCAGAAGGGGTGCGGTATCAAGAAGGGGCCCGGGGGTACCAGGTTCATGGACTAGGGCTGCCATGGTTAGGTTACTTCTTTCTTTTGTTTTTAAGAAAAAAAAAAAGAAAGAAGAAAAGAAAATAAAAATAAAAAAAAAGAAAAAAAAGGGGGGACCGGGGAGGGATAGTTCCTAGGAGGGATGAAAGGGCCAGAAATCTCCCTCCGCGCCCAAGAGGACTCGACACCGCTAGTAGCGCAGATGCAGCATGGAACCCGTGCCATACCTACCCTTATGCCAGTAAACCAGCAATCTGGGAATAGCAACCTCAATCTGCCAGCTAAAAGAACCCCC
>NC_069449.1:32046726-32076706 GCF_026875155.1 Cherax quadricarinatus | reverse complement strand
AAAACCCCAAAACCCAAGCAGTTTTCCCGTTCCATGTGTAGACTTCAAAAGTAGATCTACGTTTTTTTACATATTTTCAAATATAACAAAAGAAAAAAGTAGATCAAAGTTTTTTTACACATTTTCAAATGTAAAAAAAAAAAGATCTACTTTTTTTACATACTTTCAAATGTTGAAAAAACATAGATCTACGTTTGGACAGTTTAAGGGTTAAGAGTGACAAAGTGTAACATTAAGAGATTAGCAATTAAGCAATTATGTGATAGAAAAAGAACGAAATGAAATGAACTGACAGCATACGCTGCTGTGTCCAGTATCTCTTCTCCATCTCCAAAGTAAATGCTGTGGTACTACATACATGTAATTTCTTATCATTATTATTATAATGGACCCCCGATTATCAGCCGGCTTGGTTATTGGCCAACTCGGTTATCGGCGGGTTTTTTGGCGCCCGGTTATCAGCCGTTCACTCGGTTATAAGCCGTTTTGGACGTGTCCATCTGCCGGCTGGGGCAGCTTGTGCTTCAGTTTGGCTTTGTCTCTCGGTGGCTGAGGAAGCTTCTGCTCATACATCCAAACATTTCGCTTGTTTACCATTGTTTTTAGTGGTTTTTCTTGCAGTGCAACCGTGAAATAAGTAAAGATGGCTCCAAAGAAAGTCTCTAGTAAAGTTCCTGTGGTAAAGAAAGTGAGAAACACCATGGAATTTAAGCGTGAAGTGATAGAAAAGTTTGAGAGTGGTATGAAGGTGATGGAACTTGCCAGGATGTACAGCGAGAATAAATCAACAACTACATCCATCCTGGCAAAGAAAGAACAAATCACAGATGTTAATGTTGCAAAAGAAGTAGCTTTTCTAACTAAACAAAGGCCACCAATAATGGAAGAGATGGAAAAGTTGTTATTATTGTGGATTAAGGAAAAAGAATTAGTGGGAGACAGTGCTGTGGAGTCGATCATTTGTGAGAAGGCAAAGCTGTTGCATGAGGATCTTGCAAAGAAAATGCCTGGAACAAGTGCTGCAGTTTGTGAATTTAGGGCCAGCAAAGGATGGTTTGATAGATTTAAGAAGTGTAGTGGCATACACAGTGTTGTAAAGCATGGTGAGGCTGCAAGTTCTGACAAATGTGCAGCTGAAAAGTATGTTCATGAATTCCAGGACTGTGTAAAGGCTGAAGGATTTGAGCCCCAATAAGTGTTCAGTTGTGACAAAACAGGTCTGTTTTGAAGATTGAGAAACTTATGCAGCATATGGGAATCTTTATTCAGGAAACGTTTCGCCACACAGTGGCTTCATCAGTCCAATACAAAGAGGAAGGCGTAAGGAGAGGAGGAGTATGAGGTAATCAGTCCCTCAGCCTGGAGTCGATGTGTTCAGTCCATCAATCTTGTAGAATGTACATTCTACAAGAAGAGGAAGGCATAAGGAGAGGAGGAGTATGAGGTAATCAGTCCCTCAGCCTGGAGTCGATGTGTTCAGTCCATCAATCTTGTAGAATGTACATTCTACAAGATTGATGGACTGAACACATCGACTCCAGGCTGAGGGACTGATTACCTCATACTCCTCCTCTCCTTACGCCTTCCTCTTTGTATTGGACTGATGAAGCCACTGTGTGGCGAAACGTTTCCTGAATAAAGATTCCCATATGCTGCATAAGTGTCTCAATCTTCAACTTGTCGGTTTTTCAAACCATTCATCACACAGGTCTGTTTTGGAAGAAAATGCCAAACAGGACCTACATTACCCAGGAGGAAAAGGCACTTCCAGGATACAAGCCTATGAGAGACAGGCTTACTCTTTTTTTGTGTGGTAATGCTAGTGGGGATTTGAAAGTGAAGCCTTTACTCATGTATCACTCAGAAAATCACAGAGTGTTCAAGAAAAACAATGTCATGAAGAATAGATTGTGTGTGATGTGGAAGGCTAATCATAAGGCATGGGTCACAAGGTAAATTTTCAAAGCGTGGGTTAATGATGTTTTTGGCCCAAGTGTGAAAAAATACCTCCTGGAAAAGAAATTGCCACTCAAGTGCCTCCTGGTACTGGACACTGCTCCTGCACATCCTCCAGACTTGCAAGACCAAGTGTTTAGGGACTTCAGTTTCATCAAAGTGATGTTCTTGCTTCCTAACACCACTCCTCTCCTCCAGCCCATGGACAAGCAAGTCATTTCTAACTTCAAAAAACTCTACACAAAAGCAGTGTTTCAGAAGTGCTTTGAAGTGACCTCAGACAGTCAGTTGACCCTAAGAGAGTTCTGGAGGAATCACTTCACTATCCTCCATTGCATAAGCCTTATAGGTAAGGCTTGGGAGGGAGCGACTTCCAGGACTTTGAACTCTGCTTGGAGAAAACTGTGGCCAGATTGTGTCCAAGAGAGAGATTTTGAAGAGTTTGAGGCTGACCCTGACCCTGCCGACCCTGTGGACTCTATTGTGGCACTGGGGAAATCCCTGGGGTTGGAGGTGAGTGGTGAGGATGTGGAAGAGTTGGTGGAGGACCACAGGGAAGAGCTAACCACTGAAGAGCTGCAAGAGCTTCATCTTGAACAGCAACAGACTGCAGCTGAGAAACTTGCTTCAGAGGAGGAGGAAGAGGGAGTGAAGGAGGTGCCTTC
Source organism: Cherax quadricarinatus (assembly GCF_026875155.1). Taxonomy (NCBI): domain Eukaryota; kingdom Metazoa; phylum Arthropoda; class Malacostraca; order Decapoda; family Parastacidae; genus Cherax; species Cherax quadricarinatus. The sequence continues at coordinate 32,074,085 of NC_069449.1, read as the reverse complement.
TTCAGAGATTAAAGAGGTGTGTGCAATGTGGACTAGGGTGCAAGCTTTTGTAGAGAAACACCACCCTGACAAAGCTGAAACAAGCCATATCTGCAACATGTTTAGTGACAAAACCCTGTCCCACTTCAGGGAAATCTTAGAGATGCCAGAAACAGAGCACTCTGGACAGCTATTTTGTGAGAGAGGGGTCCAGTGACTCTCAAACTGGTCCTAGTGGCAATAAAAGACGGAGAAGGGAAGTAACCCCAGAGAAGGCTTTGCTACCTAAAGTCTTTATGGAAGGCGATTCCCCTTCCAACCACTAACTCCTCCCTTTTTTCTCCTCCTTATCTTCTAGAAGCCAGCATTAGCCTTCAATAAAGGTATGTAATACTTACATAATTGTTAAATTTTTTTTTTTTTTTGTGAATATTTTTTTGGGAACAGATTAATTGTATTTCCATTAATTCTTATGGAAAATACCAATTTGGTTATCGGCCGACCTTCTGGAACGGGTTACGGCCGATAACTGAGGGTCCACTGTATTATTGTTTTCCTTATGAAACTATGTAGTGATCTAATGCAGTTTGCCTCACAAACACTCCATTTTCTGTTATAATAAGAGCATGGGAAGGTATGTAGTCACGACACTGTGGTGGCCCTTAGAGACCCCAACAACCATAATGGCCGCTGTACTGCTGCCTCACACTACCACTCCTCACATACGTAATGACATTTCATTCATTCTAGTGTATATATCATGTTTCTATGTTATTAATATTGTTTATTATGTCATATTAGACAAATAGTGATAGATAAATAAGCCGTAGAGTTGATATTAGAAAAATATTGAAGTACACCTACCATCCGACTTATGACCGAGTTCGATTCCGAGAAACCGGTCGTAAGTCGAAATGGTCGTAAGTCGAACTTTACTACTGAATATCAACAAAACATTTTTGTAATGACTATTTTATTGTTTTATTTTGGTATTTCATGTTTTACTTTACTTTTTATGTTGTTAGTACTGTATTTTATACTGTAAGGTTTAGGATAAACACTGTGTACAACACAAATAGTTGTTTATTTCCCAGAAATTTGGCATAAAAAACACGGTCGTAAGTCGAGTGGTCGTAAGTCGAGCAGGTCGTAAGTCGGATGGTAGGTGTATTTTGTCATGCCTGGAATTCCATTGGAATGGATTAACTGAAATGGAATTCCATTTCAGTTAATTTAAATGAGGAAAATTGACTCAACAAATGAGCTTATCAAGATGCGAGCAAGGTCACAGAATGGATTAAACTTGTAAGTAGAGGTTCCACTGTATTCTCTGATTGCATAGAGGTTACAAATATGAAAATTGCAAGATCTAACAATTTGATTGATGTATTTAACAAATGACAATGACTAATCCAGGTAAACACTTAGATCCTTCACTGATCCCACAGGCTAAAAACTGACAGTACCACAATCAGAGGTACAAAAATTTCCAATCTTTACTTCCCTGAGATTTCCTGACATTCGGAATCTTGGTTCTCCCCTCATTTAGTTTCACATTTCTATTTATTATTAAAGTCTGAATATCTAGTAAAAGAGAACTAAAGCAGAGTTTTGCATCTTCTACATTTGAAAAGTCTGGATGTAGGCTAGTGCATTGTCAGCATAAAAATGATAGTATCCAGCTGTAAGGTTAAGCTACTAACATAAACAGTACACAATACCAGTCCACAGCTGAAAAGATCGCTTACCAGTAATCTATGATCATTGGTATGAAGTGTAGCAGAGAGGTCCAAGAAAATTAGCAGGGCTGCACCAAATCATTATGAACTTTACAAAAAGCTGTCTCTGTTGAATAAACTGGTCTATACAGACTGAACACATAGTAAAACATTACTCAACTACAGAAAAGGAAACAGTTAAAAAATAGCACATTCAGTCAATTTAGGAGAGAATATAAGATCAGGAACAGGACGAGATAGTTTGACATGTTTTCTGAATCGAGGAAAGGCTTCTTGAGGAGAGGGCAAACCAAAGCCCTCTTCACTGGCTATTGAAAATGTCTTCTTTGAAAATAATGATTGATCAACACAATTTTAAAGAGAGTAGCACTTTCACATTCAGGCAAGATCTTTTAACATTTGTAGGATCTAATACACAATGCCTTGTGTCTTCATGTATCCCAGAACCCCGTCCTCACTATGTCTTTTGAATAGTTAAGTCATTACAGTATAATACAGTACAGTACTGTACTCAGGTAAGAGATTCAAATTTTGACATTTATGTCTGGGATTTTAAGAAATTTTTGACTGGTATGAATTGTGTTCCTTTCAAAGGTATTTGCATACTTTAAATTATGTTGACCTATTTCAGATTCCACAAGTGGACAGTACTCAGCTGATACACTTCAGGCCTTGTTGCAAACTGCTGCACATGAGATTGAAGAGGAAACTGAGGTACTTTTTGTTGTTTTCATAGTTCAGTTGATACTGTTACTGAGGAGTTAAAATTGGTATGGAAATTGTTACAGGAAGTGTTACAGCTGCATCCTACACACAATTGCACTTCTGATGTATGCCTGAAAACTACATGGAAGATCACTAATATTTTAACAAGACTTAGAGATACATTGGAACCTCGGTTTTCGTGATTAATTCGTTCCAGAAAGTCTCACAAAAACTGAATTGTAGAAAAACTAAAGCAATATTTCCCATAAGAAATAATGTAAATCCAAATAATCCATTCCTGACACCCAAAAATATTAAAAAAAAATACATTGTATAGAGAATAACTATAGTTTTACATACAGAAAACAATGAGAAATAAATATAAATGGCTAATGAAATGGATATATGAACATTTAACATCACTTTTACCTTTATTGAAGACTCTTGTTGGCATATGGAAGACAGCGAGGAAGGGAGAGGGAGGAGGAGAGGTTATTGTTTGGAAGGGGAATCCCCTCCATAAGGACTTCAGGTATTAAGGCCCTATTTGGGGTTACTCCCCTTCTTTGTCTTTTACTGGCACTAGGACCAGCTTGAGAGTCACTGGACCCTTGTTGCACAAAAAATCTGTCCAGAGAGGTCAGTTTCTGGCATCTCTTTAAGATTTGCCTAAAATGGGACAAGGCATTGTCGTTGAACATGTTGCAGACACGGCTTGCAACACTTTCGTACCTTGCTACGAGTTTCGTTCTTGAATTCTATCATGTTTCTCGCCTTCTTCATCAGAGGGCTGGCACTCGGAACTTCTTTGGCCCCATGGTGGTTTATTTAGCAGTCGCACTCAATAAACAAGCACTAAAAACAACGGATTATGTATTACAAAATGTTTTGGATGAACATGCAGGGTAATACTCATTCAACGAGAAACAAAGCCAGACTGAGTCAGAACACGTGGGATGCTTTGTGTGGGTGCAGGCAGGTGGACGCATTTGGTACGGCAGATCATTGTCAACTCTACGAAAACCGAGTGGATGTACGAAAACTGGGACAAAATTTTGACAAAAAAAGTAGTCAAAAACTGAATCCTACGAAAACCAGGGCATACAAAAACTGAGGTTCCACTGTATTATAAAGATGATATTGCCGAATACCTCTGGGGTTATGGGGAATACCTGGTAACTCACACAGTTACTCGAGAAACAGACACCATACTAATGATATATAATACTGGTCATGCCCTTACCATGTACAGACCTGTGGAGTGTGTGTCTGTCTGTGGGAGCCCCTATAACTGACCAAGCCTGTCCACCCTTGTGCCATACACTACAATGCCCGTATACATAACAGTAATTTAAGACCCTCGTGTCTGTGGGATGAGAATCTTGAATTTACTGGTCATTATAGAAACTCCTAAGACCAGTGCAGACCTTGTACATAACTACAATCAAGACTAACCCTATAGTATACTATATCAAACACACAGTTCATGGTAATGTAATTCGTGTATTTTTAAAATAAGCGTAAACATTATACAATATCTTCCAAGCTGGAAGCAAGGACTCTTACAGGCAGAACCCTTCGAGCCTGAGAAATTCTTCATTCTTCACACACCTTCTCCCTGTGTACTATAGTCCTGTCAATTTTCTCTCAAGTATCAGTGGTCAGTCGTCACGGAGGTCACAGACCCTGAGCTCTTTGGGATTAGTGTGACGGTTACAAAGCATGGCTTGCTCTGCAGTGTTAAAAAATTAGGTGGAGGTGAAGGAGGAGGTTTGCTCCCAGAGGAATTAGGAGGCGAAGGTCCACCTAAGGGTCTGGAGAGAGTGTGAGGTGGCTGAGTTGGGGAATGAGGCTTTAGCAGCGAGTGCAGTCTGTCTCTCGCTGTGAGGGCTGTAGTTGGGGGCGAACGCTACAGCAGTGAGGTGCACCCAGCACCTGTACAAGGGCATAGTTCCAGTAATGGAAAGGCGACAGTAAGAAAGTTAAGAGGAGATCTGAGGAGGAAATCGCTTCTTGTTCTCAATGAATGTACTCGTGGCCAGGAAGGTAAGGTACTACTGCCCCTGCTAATGGGGTAAGCGCATTCTGGGGGGACTCTCAGTAAATACATGACCGGCTTTTTGTAATAGGAATAAGAAATAGAGATAGGTGTGCTCCTGAGCTGGTGTGGGACATGTCAAAGGCGGATAATCATGTCAGTAATGGGAGCAAGCCCATTATCTGTCTCAGTGTGGTGGAAAAAAGATATTGGGAAGGTAGGAGAGAAAGCCAGATAAGACAGGTCAGCTATAGATTTCATTAGCTAAGGGAGGGATCCCAATCAAGAGCTCTTGCCTAGAAGGGAGTAGGAATGAATGGTTGTCGGCAATTGGTGTAATTGCTGGCTAGACAGATACTGCAAGGAACTTGCAATCCATTCATTGACAACTGGACAACTTTTATGCAAACATGATATGTAGCAAGGATGGGTACATCTCTTGGGGCTGGGTGTAGCACTTGCAGACTCATTGAGAAGGCCATTTGGGGAAATGCCTAGATTTTAATGGGAAGTAGAGGTAGGGTGGTGTGGAAACAACAGTGCACATTGGGTTGGAAACAGTAATGTATAAAGGCTTCAGCATGAAGTTAAAAAAGACAATAGATCAGGTAGCAAACAAGGGGACAGCAGAGGCAGCAAGGGCTAGCTCCCTAAGGTTTACTATACTAATAGCAGGAGTGTAGAAATAGATAGATGAGCTAAGATTAATTGCAAATGCAGAAACATAGATATTATGCTAAAGAGACCGCTCAATCTAAAGATAGAGAGATGCCCTCTGATGTCACATAAAGGCTATAAATTATTCCACACTGACAGGTCAACAGGAAAGGTGGTGAGTACGATGTATGTCAGAGACAATTTAAATTGTTGTGTTAGAAAGATATTAAATTAGAAGCGTCACCACTGATCTGTTTGGTTACAGCTTCTGGGGCCGAGAAAAACTATTTGGGTGTGATTTCGGGCCCAAATCTTGATAGGATGCTAAACTTCATGGACGAATTCGTAGGCATCTACATCAAATGTGTGTAATGGAGTTCAACTAAGCAGATTGACTGAGCAATTGACAGAAATTAGGTCAGGGACTTCTTGTCGATCCAGGATTGTTTTTTAAACAGTTTGGACAAGCATAGGGAAATAACCTCCTGACTGTTCTTGCCGTAGGAAACACAATAATAATCTTGAGGTTAATGATGACTTGGGAAAGTGTCACAATACTCATTTTATAATCATGAATTCCCCTAATATGGCAACATCCCGTCCCTGACTTTCGCTTGGCTGATTTCATAGACTGAAAATATTAGTGGCTGAATGGAATGACCTACTAAGGTCAGTAGTGTGATGGTTGCGAATGATGCTTTCCAGGCATAGTTTAGCTGTCAGTCAAATTAGTTCCAAATAGGGAAATCATAAACAAAAATGATCTAAATGGATAACAATGATTAAAATATCTGATGGTCAAAAGAGAGGCATATATAGGCAATCAAAGAGGAGAGGGCAAATTGAGAAATCATATATTCATAAAGGAGAAATAAAAAGGGAATAGAAAAGCAAAAAGAGATTATGAGGTTAAAGTTCAAGAGATCGAAAACTAACCCAAAGGATTCTTAGGTAACAAAGTAAGATCAGGACAAGATAGGCCCGCTCAAAGTTCCTCGGGTCACTCACGACGTGAAAGGAATGTGTAGATTTTTAACACAACTTCTCCAGTTTTTACACAGGAGGATACCAGCGATATTCCAGTAAGAAAAATTTGTAGAACAGACGATATAAACTGTGCACTATTAGGTCACAGTGACATGGTCCTTAGGCAAAAATAAATTAAAACCTAACAAATCCCAGGCCCTGAGGAACTGTATGCAAGGGTTTTAAAGGAATGTAAGAGGAGTTACACACCTTGGTATCTTTTCAACATATCACTACAAACTGGCATGGTGCAGATAAGTGGGAAAAAGGCAAATGGGTACCTATTTCAAAACAGGGACGGTCTTAGCTTCGACTATAGACCAATAGCCTAACCTCCATAGTGGGAAAATTATGGAACAATAATGCCGGGCAGTTTGTACCACCTTGAAAAGCATAAATTAATCACGATCTCAGCTGGTTTTACAAGGGGCGTTCCGCCTTACGAATTTATTAACTTTTTTCACAAGGAATTAGGAGGTAGACTGGAATGAATATGATATTGTGTATATGGATTCAGTAAGGCTTTTGACAGGGTCCCACTCAAGACTATTGAGGAAAATAAGAATGGAATAGGAGGAGAAATTTTTTCCTGATAGAGGCATGGTGACAATTTGGCGCAGAGAGTTTGCATAATGGGAAAATCAGAGGGGAAGTTCACGACGGTGTTTTCCCCAGGGGTCAGTGTTGGGCCCCCTGCTGTTCACAATCTACATAAACGACATAGTGAGGGCATAAAGAGCGACAACGGCAAGTTTGCGAGACACCAAATAGGCCGTCGAATTCATTCTGACGAGACATTCGAGCACTCCAGGAGATTTGAATAGATGATGCAGTGGTCGGAGAAGTGCATGCGTTTAATAAGACAAATGCAAAGTTCTAAATGTTGGACAGACAATAACCTGCACATATAACTAAATAATGTAGATCTTATTTAAAGGTTGCGAAAAAGATTTGGAGTTCTGTTAGCAGTAACTGAAACAGACAACGTGCATAAGTGTTTCGCCATAAAGCTAAAATAGAATCCTTGGCTTGCATATTCAAAAACGGGATTAACACTTTAGGATCCTTCAGGTTCGTTCTTCAACTCTATCATCCTTTTAGGCCTCTTTAGATTACTGGCACTTTTTGGCCCTTTTTTTTACAGTGCATATAAATCACTAAAAACAAAGGATGTATTACAAAGTTGGATGAACATGCAGGGAAACCTTCCCCCTTAGAAATGGGATAGCTTTTAAGGGCCTTTACGGAATCTGCACTCTCTAGAAAGACGAGTGGATTACGACTTTGGGTATAAATTTTAAACAAAGAAGTAAAAAAGTGAATCCTGAAATAGGGCTAAAAAGAAAAAAAATATTCCAATACCTCTGGGTAGACAGGAAATCCACAATGGGTTTTTAAGTTGGAAAAACAATTCAGGATAGGATATATAATAATGGTTGCTTAATAGAAGTTGTGGTCTGTGTGGGAACCCCCAATAAACCGAATAGAGGCCAACACCTTGTGTACATTAACAATGGTTGGATAAAGTATTTATGACTGTGGATGTGGGTGGGTGTTTTTGGAGTTTAGACCCTGATATCAGCTTGTGCTACCATAGACTACTGCCATTGTTCCTATCCCCTTAAGTTCAATGTGACTGAACCTGACTTTTTAGGGTACATATGCTCTCAAGCGGTAGCAAGGGCTCTTGGACCTGACTCCTTGAGGCCTGAAAATTATTCATTCTTACCACTTGTTCCTTGTACTTAATGTTCTTATTTTTTCTTAGTATTATTAAATAGTTTATTTGTTTAATTTATCTTTTGTTCCTGTGTCTCTTCACCCTTGAAAATGAAAATAGTACATTGGTGATAACGATCTAGTTATTCTTTGAGAAATGAATGTGTGTGTGTGAATTAATTAATAGCTCTGCTTGTATCAGAGTAAGATTCAGTGGCTAAATAAAGGTGTTTGCCATTTTTGTTTATTAAGCTCAGTGATGCAGATGCACCATTTAAGTGGATTATCTTAAAATTCAAGTCCCTCTTACATCTACTAACCCTTCAGGGTTAATAATCTGAATAAAGTTCTCCTCCCTCTCTCCCTCCTCCTCTCCATCTCTCCTCCTTTTCCCCCCGTCTTCCTGCCCAAGGAAAACAATAAATTAAAACTGTAAAATTCCTTGTTAAGTAAAGTAAATTAGACTGTTTTATTTTACACAAATTTTAACATTTGTTTTGGCGTAAAATTTAAAATTGGCATATCAAAACCTTAAGTATTGTTTATTAATACAGTGGAACCTTGGTTTTTGTATACCCTAGTTTGTATGTAAAATTATAGTTTTTTTTTTTTTCAACAAGTTAGCTGTCTCCCACTGAGACAGGGTGACCCAAAAAGAAAGAAAATCCCCAAAAAGAAAATACTTTCATCATCATTCAACACTTTCACGTCACTCATAAATAATCACTGTCTTTGCAGAGGCACCCAGATACAACAGTTAAGAAGCATATATAAAAATATATAACATATCCCTCCAAACTGCCAATATCCCAAACCCCTCCTTTAAAATGCAGGCATTGTACTTCCCATTTCCAGTACTCAAGTCCAGCTATATAAAAATAATCAGTTTCCCTGAATCCCTTCACTAAATATTACCCTGTTCACACTCCAACAGCTCGTCATGTCCCAAAAACCATTCGTCTCCATTCACTCCTAACACGCTCACGCACGCTTGCTGGAAGTCCAAGCCCCTCACCCACTAAACCTCCTTTACCCTCTCCCTCCAGCCTTTTTGAGGATGACCCCTACCCTGCCTTCCTTCCCCTACAGATTTATACGCTCTCCAAGTCATTCTGCTTTGATCCTTTCTCTCTAAATGATCAAACCACCTCAATAACCCCTCTTCAGGCTTCTGACTAATACTTTAAACTCCACACCTTCTAATTTCCACACTCCAAATTCTTTGCATAATACACCTACTATCCGACTTATGACCTGCTCGACATACGACTACTCGACTTATGACCGTGTTTTTTATGCCAAATTTCTGGGAAATAAGCAACTGTTTGTATTGTACAGTGTTTATCCTAATCCTTACAGTATAAAATACAGTACTAGCAGCATAAAAAGTAAAGTAAAAAATGGAATACCAAAATAAAACAATAAAATAAAGTCATTTCAAAAATATGATGTTGATAGTAGTAAAGTTCGACTTACGTCCATTTTGACTTACGACCGGTTGGTTGGAATCGAGCTCGGTCGCAAGTCGGATGGTAGGTGTATTTACACCACACATTGCCCTTAGACAGGACATCTCCACTGCCTCCAGCCACCTCCTCGCTGCAGCATTTACAACCCAAGCTTCACATCCATATAAGAGTATTGGTACCACCATACTTTCATCCATTCCCTTCTTTGCCTCCATGGATAACGTTTTTTTGTCTCCACAAATACCTCAATGCACCACTCGCCTTTATTCTTCTTTTTCTTTTTAGTACGCTATACGGGAAAAGGGGTTACTAGCCCATTGTTCCCGGCATTTTAGTTTACTTTTGCAACACGCATTGCTCACGGAGGAAAGATTCTTATTCCACTTCCCCATGGATATGAAATGAAAAGCACTAAGAACAAGAACTATTAAGATAAAATCAAAGAAAACTCAGTTGAGTGTGTGTATACATAAACATGTACATGTATGTGTAGCGTAACCTAAGTGTAAGTAGAAATAACAAGATGTACCTGAAATCTTGCACGTTATTCTCTATAAAATATATTTTTTGTTAATATTTCCCATGAGAAATAATGTAAATCCAATTAATCCATTCCAGACACCCAAAAATATTAACAAAAATACATTTTATAGAGAATAGCTATAGTTTTACATACAAACTAGGGCATACAAAAACTGATGTCCCACTGTATTACAAAACTTATTTTATTTTCCTTGTGAAGGAGGAGGGGAGAGTCTTCAGGTGGTCTGTTTTAATTATAATTTTTTTGTTTTAAATTTGCTAGTCATTCTCTGTTTTTATCAGAACTTTATAGTAACATGTTCACCTGATGGTGTAATGTGTTGCAGTACACCATCAATATGCTAATATAATAATTGTTTTTGCTGTTCTAATCTTCAGAAAGTCTTTGGTGTGCTAACCTCATTTAGTTGAAAATTCATCATTCATATTAGTTTTCTGTTCTCTGTACTTATAATATCTACATTGCTGTTAAATTAATATAATTTTCAGAATCTGGTCCAGTCCTTCCTTGAGAAACAACATGATGTAGATGACTTCTTGTCTGAATTCCTTTCGAAGAGGAAAACAGCACACTTACGGCGGATTAAAGCAGAAAAAATTGAAGATATTTTAAATAAACAGAGTAGCACACACAGCTCACCATATACTTCCCAGCCTTCTACTGGTGGTGGTGTTGGGTATGGAGCCAATCAGTGGTCTTCGCCATACCCCTCCCAACCAATGAATATGCCTATGCCTGGGTACCATTAATTTACTGGGCAAAACCTAATTAAGTAATAGTTGAATTTTGTAAAAGTTCCTTGTGGTACAGTGTGTGGTGTGTGTATATATATATATATATATATATATATATATATATATATATATAATATATATATATATATATATATATATATATATATATATATATGTAGTATATATATAATATATGTAGTTATATATATATATAAAGGTAAACATCATTCTTCTGTTTATTATGACTAACCTGTGTCGCTTTTATTTTCTACACGAAGAACAGCATTGAGCGCTTGAAAAGTTACATAATTAGTCCAGTAAGATGATGTATCTTGGGTTGTATTCAGTCATTATGAAATAAAGAACAATATCATCTACAGTATTGTTAAATAATAATCTTTTCTGCTTGCATATTTCTTATGCCACAGGTTGACCATCTTTCTATAAATTCAAGGATAAGTGAAATAAATTTGAAATGCCACTATTTTTTCTACAATAAATTAATACAGAAGAGTGCAAATATAAACAAATAAAACAATCCACATATACATGCATACATACACACATATATGTGCACATAGAACGAGAGATAGAAATCAAGATTTGTTCCTCCAAGGTTTGAGGCTGGAGTTGCTCCTCCAAGGCCTCCTGCCGGAGTTGCTCCTGCAAGGCCTCCTGCCGGAGTCGTTCCTCCTCCAAGACCTGGAGGAGGAATGACATAAGGCTCTCGAAGCCAGGAGAGAGAGAACCCATTTGCAGCCAGTGAAGAGGTGAGGCCAGTAGCTGAGATTCAGTCCCTGCAACCAAATATATATGAGTACATATAGATAAGTACACGTATGCATGCACGTGCATGCATACATGTGCACAAGCGTGCAAACATAAACGAACAAGTTACAAACTCATGCGGACATATTTTTTTTCTTTAACATAAGTGTAGCTAAATTTGGATCTACTGTAGCACTGTTTACAGTTTTGGATAAAATAAACATTTTAGCTTAAGAGACACCACTTGCATACTTATTTATACTACTATATTCACTTCAATATAAAGAGATAAGCATTTCTTGCTCCAGTGATGGTAATATCCATTCACAACAGTGGCACCATATAAATGGTGAAGTGCCAGTTTTATATATAAAACTAACAGTAATATAAGGGTGACAGATTTTGGAATATTTGGCCATGGAATGGTGACCTCACCTTAAAAATCAGGTAGATACCCATACTGTAGTTAAAATAGAAAAAGTTCAGAGGTGTACAATAACATGAAATTCAGAATTGAAAAATTAGGAAAAAAATGCAGAAAATGGGGATATAACCCTCATTGAAAACAGGGAAAAAAGATATAACTACTTGTAGATTTTTATTAAAAATGGGGGAAAAAAGGGCCCAAGGGGGCTTTTTTGGGCCCCCAGGAAAAACAGAGACCAATTTAAAGCTACTTTAGAATTTTTTTAAAAGGGGGGTTTTTAGAAAAAAAATATTTAAAGGAAAGGGAGAATGATTGGTGACTAATAAATTAGGAAGAAATAGTATGTAAAAAATTCTTTGGAAAATTTAACCCCTTCGGGTTTCCCAAAGGGCCAAAATCTGAAGGGGTTTTGGGCTCCAGTGTCCAAGAAATTTTAAAAAAAAAAAAAAAAAAAAAAAAAAATTTTTCCCCTACAGAATTAAAGACATTTTTTTGGTGAATAATAAGAAAAAAAAAAAAATTTCTATCAGTATTTTCCGAGATACATCCCAAAATTTTGGCCCCCAAAAGGGAGTGGTGGGGAAAACACCCCGACAAATTTTCCACAAAACCCCCATTCCCTTTTTTTTAGGGGTTTTTTTAATATTTTTTTTTCCTTTTTTTTTTTCCAATTTTTTTTTTTTTTCCTCAACATTTGGGCCTGAAGACCAATACGTATAAAAATTATACTTGTATAAAAAAACCAAAACTGTATTGAACACAAAAACCCATAAAAGTTTTTAATCAAATTTTTTTACCACTGTTTGTGTATTACAAAAACCATGCAAAAAATCTTGCATAAAAATAAATTTTTCTATCATATTTTTAAACATATTTAACAATCACTGGCCCATTTTTTTAGAACCGCTGGATTTTTTGGGGAAACCCTTGAAAAAAGGGCACCATGCACAGGGGCACCTTACTTTCCTCACCATAAACCAGTGTTTTTGGGTCTTTGTTCCCCGTCGTTTTGTTTGTGCACAGACGAGAAATCTCTTCTGACAAATTTTTTTCTGATTTTAAGGGAACCGTAAATTGAAAGGGCCCTTCCCTCCTCAAACGCTTGGTATACCCCGAAATTCGAACCTTGTTGTATAGCGGGTGTTCTTACCTGGTATTTTCATTAGGGATTGCCTACAACAGACAAACAAAATTCACCCATACGGGTCTGTTGCCAGTCTTTTTTTGGTACATATTATAGCATTGAGCTTTAAAAATGTCCATAAATGGAAAAAAAATTTTCAGGGTACCACTTGAAAACTTTTTACGAACAAAATCAAAAAAACAATCTGCAGGTCATTTTTGTCAACCAACGCATTTTTTGGTGTATAAAACCACCACTGTCACTGGTTTTCGAATAGTTCATTAGTCATTTCCGATCAATTTTGCCACTGCTTGCATTTCATTAGGGGGAAAAGGTTGTCAACAATGTACATCTCGTTTGTCTTGCCACCGTAAGGGCCATGAGTCTTTGGGCAGAAAAACACCTGCACGTCATCACCACGAGCACCTGCTTTACCTGGAAAATTTTTTTTTAACGTTTAGAACCAGGGTGGCCACCACATCTTTTTGGGTTCCCCCTCACTTTGAAATCACTGAGTAAGGGGCTTGTGTACCATTTATCGGTTTTTTAAAGTTTTCCCCTTAATAAGAAAAGGGTGCCACATTTTTCCTCACAAACCGTAACCTGAGATACCCAATAAAAACCCGGTTTTTTTAAATGTTTTACTTCCCGGGTATAAAACAATATCCAACCCCAAAGGCCCACTGTCCCCCGCACAGATAAAAAACATTTTTATAAAAAAGGGCTTTTCCTCTTGCTCGTATATACTGCTTGAATAAACAGTCAAACCTTTGAACAAAATAAAAGATTTCGTAAATTTACAAGTTTCTTGAAGGGATAAAAGATATCCCAAATTTTTTTTTTTGGGAATACTTAAAAACATTTCAAATTTTTGTATAACCTTCACTCGGGTCGGGCCGGGTTTTTGCAGAGAAGGGAAAACATACTAAAAAATAAGAAAACCTGTTCACGGGGATATTTACTAAAACCCCGGGTAGAAATTACCATTTTGGCCCAAAATGTTTTTTAAATTATATTTAAATAACAAAGGCAAAGCTTTTATTGTTGAAAAAAGCAAATACATTTCTAAACAGCCTTCTCTTTCCCCCCTGGTAGCCCTTAAACTGTGGGGGATATAAACGATTTGCCAGGGTTTAAACCAAATCCCTTATTCTTTCACTGACAAATTTTCCATAAAAGGGCTGGTCAAAGAATAATTCAAAGAATTCCAGTTCTTTGGGCCCGGGGGTTTCCCAAAGGGGGACAAGTGGGTAGAATTCCATTTTGGGAGTCCCAAAGGGGTGGGGCTTGGGAAAAAAAATTGGGTTTTTGCTGCCAATTCCCAGAAAAGGGTTTTTGGCTGGGGGATACTGTACATCAAAAGGGGGTTTTGTGCGGGTGGTTTTGGTTGTGGGGGCGGGTGCTGACCCCCCCCCGTTTTGGGCCCCTTGAACTGCCCAGTCCACGGGGGCCCCCCAGCCTGGGGGGTGATTTCACGCAGGGCGGTGCCACAAACCATCCCCACTACCACCATCTACTAAAGGCCTGTGGTCATCCATGCCAAGTGTAGCCACAAAAACCTCATTTATCCTATCAAACCCCGGGGGTTAGGGCCACGGAGGGTACCCCGGGGATTACCCCCGTCCCCTGGGCACAGCATGGGGAAACCCCAAAACCCGACGCTTTGGGGCGGCGAAATACCGAGTTTTCACGGGAATACGTTCCTCACTACACACTTGAAGACCGTAAAGGGCGCAAAAAAATTCACAACCACCCCAAAAATCACCCACATTACTAAAAGCCCAAGGGCCGGGCCCAAATGCAAAAATTTTAGTTTTTCTCTTGCGTTGGGGTTACAACCAACCGTCTCACGAGTGCCCAAAACCAGGGGTAGAATTGAGGTCATCAGGTTTTTCTGAAACAATTTTTAAAAAAAATTTCAAAATTTTTTCCGGGTAAACCCCATTGGGTCACTAACGGATAAAAAAGCCATAGAATTCTTCTTTTCCATTTTCCCATCAGTTTCAAAACCAGATAGGAAGAGGAAGCCCCCATTCCGGGGGAGTGAGGGGCTAAATTTGGACAGCAGGGTAAAACCAAGGTAACTGAGCCGCTTTTCCCAAAAGCTATGGGGGTGCCAAATTTTTTGTTTAGGGCGCAAAACCCCCCATGCGACCCTTTTCTTTTCAAAAGTGGGCCCTATGAGCGTTTTCCCCGCGCAAAATTTTGATGGCCAAGAATTTTGGGTTTTAAATCTAGGGTTTTGGGGACACTCAACGAACCCTAGATCTAGGGGACACCCAAAAAAGGTTAAAGACCCTTTATAAAATTAATAATAGAAATCCCCTTTGGTGTTTTAATTATAAAATTTGGGGTTTTCCCTTTAAAAAAAAGAAAAAGGGAAAAAGACATTTACAAAAGGCCCCCAAAACCCTAAAAATATGTTTTTAACCCTTTCAGTTTGGGGAAAAAAAATAGGGGGACTGAAAAAACTTTGGGACACAAAAAAGAAAGGAAGAATTTTTTAGCCTATAAACAGGGAGAAAAAAACCCCACAAATTGAAAACAAAAGGGAAAAAAAAAAATATAGTGCCAAAAGAAAAGTAGGTAACATTTTTTCCCCCAAGTGGAAAAGGAGGGCGGAAGGGGATCCAAAAAACCCAAAAGTGGTGCTACACCCCCTTTTTCCAACTTAAAAAATATAACAAACTAAAGACTTGGAAAACCCATGAAAAGCTCAGTTTCCTGTAGAAACAAATTCTGTAGCTGGTTTTTAGGCTGGTAGTTAAATTCCTGAAAAACAGCTATGTAAAAATAATTTTATGCCATAAAAAACACAATAAAATATATACAAAAAATCAGGTTTTTTCCCCCAAAATTTTAAAATCTTCACAACCCAAAAAAATCTACAAATTGTTATTTAAAAATAAGGGGGTATAAACTTACTGCCCATTCTGTCGCTCTAACTTTCCCCCCGGGTTTAAAGCTGTTCATAAATCCAAATTTTAAAAATTTAAAGGGTTTTTTTAATCACCTAGATTTTTAAATTTTTCCATGCTTTGAAAGGGAAAAACCCAACTTAAAATTTAAATGATACCTTTTTCTTTAAAAACAAAATTTTTTCACCTTTTGTTTTTTAGTTTCTGGGGACTGAAAAATCCAATAATCACAAACTTTGTGATTCCTTTATATTTATTTATACAAAACATACATATGTAAAATTTACACAGTTGGATACACACCTTTTTTCCCTTTTAAAAAACCAGCTATATTTCCCTCAAGGGGTGGCCCCCAAAAAGGAAAAAAAAAAATTTCTCCTTTTAAAATTTTTTAATATATACAGGAAAGGGTTACTAGCCAATTCCTCCTGGGATTTTAGGGCGCCTCTTAAAAACAAAGCAGGCTTACTTTGGGAAAAATTCTGTTTTTACTTCCCCCTGAAAACGTTTCACACACCTTAATAATTTTTACTAAAATTTAAAATAAATGTTAGAAAAAGTGTGAACAAAACCTTAAACAGAAAGGGAAAAAAAAACTAAAGGGGGAAAATTTTTTTCAGAAGCTATTGCCGAAACCATGTAAACAATAACATTTAAACATCTTAAGCCATTAAACAAAAATAAAATAGCCTTTTTAAGGGAAAATTTAGCAAGGGGTACGTACTTCAAAATCATTAAAAATTTAAATTTTGGGAAAAAATCCGGGATTGGAGTAAAAGCACCATCCCTGGAAACCATACAATTCAAAAGTATAAAACTTTAGTAGGGTTTCCCAATTTCTTCCAGGGTAGGCCCTAAAATAAGTACCTAGTTATGAGAGTGAGCTTGAAAAACCTAATCTTCAACATGAAGGCAAAGAAGAAAAGAGATGAATTGGTCCCCGAAAATTTACAAGGTTTTGGATAGACTTTTGGGAAAAGGGGGAAAAAGATCAAAGGGGAAAACATAAAGAAGTAAAAAATAAAATAAAGATTCAAAAAGACTCATATAGAAAATACCCTTTAGAAGTGACATGCACTGTGAAAGGAAATTAAAAAGTAAGGCTTTAACTTCCCAAAAGGAAACTGAAATGTAAAGATACAAAGTTCATCAGGGTATAATTATTTTAACAGGGCCTTTTAAACGGGGTTGATTCCCGCCCAAAACAGGGAGGTAAGTACATGGGTGCATGAATTTCGAAAAAGACTGAACATTGGGAAAAGAACTTTTTCTGAAAACAGGGGGAAAAGAAAAGAAACAAGTCGTTTATTTCCTCGGGATTACATTCCTGAAAAACCCCCGTATTTGGGAAATCTTTTAGATAAAAGAAGAACTTGTGGGGAAAAAAGGGTTGCATTCCTGGGGGCTCCCCCCAAAAACCAAAAAACTCTTTTTGACCTCCATATCTTAAAAAAAAATTTAAAAATGAATATGTAAAATATTTTATTTTTTGGGGATGTAAAAATTTGTTTTTTTTCGCCTTTAAAACTAAAAATGCAACGAAAAAAATAGTATTTTTTACCTTTAAAATTTTGGGGGGCTGGTGTTTGGGAGGGTTGTGAAGAAAGTAGAGTGTTATGTTGGCCCTACTGGGCTGAGGGGGATGGTAAGGTTCTGTACTGAAATCCCATGGGTTTTCGGAGTTGCATAAATTCTGTAAAGGAATTTTTCCCTTTTAAATTTTTTCCCACAGTACGGGTTTTAAAAACTGACGGGAAGGCATCAGCTCTCTAACATCGTTTCAGGGGCCCCCCCCTTTTGAAAAATCTAACTTTTAAATCCCGTCAGTCAAGTCAGTAAATCATCCCAAATCAGTCAGTCATTTAAACATTTAAGTCAGTAAATCAGTTAGTCAGTAAAATCAGTTATTCATCACACAAAATCATATATTTACTTTATTTAATTTCTTCATTCTTTTTTAAATTTCACAGTATGCTTTAATTTCAGCCACAGGGTATCTCTTTCCTAAATCTCTTATTTTTTTTCTTAATTCCAAAAACTTTTAAAGTTTATAAAACCTTTTTTTTGCTACTCTCAGCAACACTGGGGTCTTACTGGGTGCCCCTGAATTTTTTGGCAGATACAAAATGGGAATTAAAAGATCAAACAAAAATTTCCCCCAAGCACGTAGCTCCTAAAACAGAAAAACTGAAAAACATTTCACGAACTGGAATTTTTTTTGGTGGGAGAGTGTTTTGGGGGGGAAGGATGGCAGGAGGGTTTCCCCCTCTGACCCCCCAACCAAAGGGGCAGCTTTAGCTGGAAAAATTTTTTTTTGCGCCCCATCAAATTGGGAAACCCGGGATTTTAAATTTTTCCCAAAATGTTGTATAAAATTTGGGGCCCATTTTTCAATAGTGCAATTTGCCAAAAGGGGCAAATAAATCCCGTGTAATTTTAAGGGGCTTAAATGTAAAATCATAGAAAATCACAAAAAATCAAAAAAATAGTGAGGGAAGCTTTCATATTACAGTACCTTTAACCCGAAAAAAACAGGGCCCAAAAAAAAAACTGTAAGGGCCAAGAAAAAAAATTTTTTTTTTTTCATAAAAAGGTAGAAAATTAAAAAACCCCTTTAAAAACAAAAGTTGAAATTTTCAAAATTGGAAAATTTTTGCAAGTTATTGGGGAAAAGACGGGGGATTTCCCCCAAACCCCCAGAAATTAAATTTTTCCCTTGCCAACCCAACACTTTGGGAACCCCTTTTTCATAAAAAGAAAGGATTTTTTAATTTAAAAACGCCCAAAAGGGGGAGAAAAAGGAAATTTCCAAAATTAAAAGCAAAATTTAAAAAAATGGGGCCCCCCAAAATAGGGTCCGGAAAAACCCCGGTAAATTTGTAAAAATAAATAACCGATTAGTAATTTAGCCCCTTTTTTTTTTTTTGCTTTTATTTTGATTTTTTATTCAAAAAAAAAAATAAAAATTTTATTTTTATGAGACACTGCTTTATTTAAAAAGGGTATAAAAAAACATGCACTAGTGAAAAATATTAACCCCCATTGACGTTTTTGGACTGTGGTGTGTTTTAATTTACTCATTGCATTGGTAAAATCGAACATTTCCGCTACTTTGAGCTCAGTTTTTCAAAGGTCTTTTTTTCCAATCGTAAAAGTAAATGAAAATTCATCTCTTTTCTGAAATTGTTTTCCATTTTTAATCACCTAAGACCATGAAAAGCGAATACAACGATAAATACTTACGAAAATACACCTCAAAGTCGGCGTTTTATTCCAAAAAAACGATCAGAGTTTTTTTTTTCTCATTACGCAATGTGTGCTGCAGGATTTTTTTTATGTGGTGCACACTGACCACACAGACCCATTCTCTCACATGTGGGCCTACCAGCTTTCTCCCACTTGATTGAAGCCGCAGAATAATTGAGTATATATACGTCAGAAACATTGGCTCGTAAGACGTATTTATACGTCGAAAACAGTCAAAGGGTTAACAAGGAAAAAAGGCACACAACAAAGAAAAAACTGTGGAAGGGCTCAAGAAAGTATTTTGTTAGTACATATTAGGGTACTGAAATAATATCAAAATAATAACTAAAAGTCTATATGAAATAATAACTAAAATAATAACTAAAAGTCTATATGACAATGTATATGTAAAAGACAAGACATCACAAACACAGGAAAGTATAATTGATTGCATATGCACAGACACTAGGAAACATTTTCATAAACAGTAGTAGATAGTGGGAATGGAATACAAGCAAAAGTAGACTGTAAATTACAAATTAATATGACAAACTTAATGACTGAAGATGGGACACCATAAGCATAAGTAGGCTCCTGTGATTACCCATAGGTAATCGTAAATAAGTAATATGCACAGATTAGTAGTGTATAGCACGTTGGTCTTATTCTGAACCACAACCCATAAAATGATTGTAAAATATTCAAATACAGAAAAATTTGAAAAAGATATTCAGTGAAGCAAATTATTAACGTACAAAGGGGGCAGGTTTTTTTGGGACTTCAAAGTAAAGTTTGTAATTACAGTATTTGTTTATAAGCACAATGTTGGTAATATTTTTATATACTGTATAAAGGGTTCTGGGTTACCAAAATGTGGGTTTTATACAATGTATTGCCTTTTGAATATTGTTGTTGTGTTAGGCATTGGTTTTCTCATAACATGAATTTCATTTTATAATTTTTAAAAAGTTAATTAGATAAGTTATGTGCAATTGGACAGCCTCTACTGCACTTTGTTAGGCCCAAGGAGCCAAGTAACCCAGTTTAATCCAAATTCTTAATTTTTGTGTTGAGGGAAAATTGGTTTTTATTACACTGAGAAAATGGGAAAATGTCAGTGTTACAGAAAAGACAGGATATTGAAAAATCCATTAATCCATTGACATCGTTATTTATTTTTTAGATGCATGTGAGATATGCATAATGCTGTGAAACCCATGACTCTCCTTTTATTTTATATTCAGTTTATTGCAGTTTAGTAATAATAATTGTTTAGATTAAACTGAGTGATATTATAAAGGTACAGTACTATACAATACAGTGGAACTTTGACTTAGGAGTGTCCCAACATACAAGTTTTTCGAGAAACGAGCCATTGCTCGGTCAATTTTTTGCTCTGAGTTACGAGCCAACATCTCAGTGGGAGACGGCCGACTTGTTAAAAAAAAAATTATAATAATTATTATAATAATAATACATAATACGTAATAATAATACAACAAATTGTATCAGTTAAGTTCAATGATAAAACAAAACAAATTGTGTCAGTTAAGTTCAGCGATAAATGTAGCATTAAGAGTGTAGCAAATAAGTTAAGCGATTCAGCGATAGAAAAAGGACGAAACGAAACTAACTCCTCTAGTGTTGTTGGAGGTTTATATGGCCACTGACATCATATGCCGCACTGCCTCTTCCACCCTCCCACCAGCTCTGCTCCAAGTGTGTAAGTATACACTTTATATAAACAGTTTATTTCTTTACATTCTCTATTGTTTTTATACAATATTTCTTATTTATAAATACATTGTTTCAGTGTTTTCCTTAGTAAACTAGTGATCTACTGCAGCTAGCTTCACAAACACACTGTTTTCTCTTATAATAAGAGCATGGGAAGATACTATAGTCAGTGGGAGAGGAAATGGCGGATGCTGCTGCTGCCACCATCACTCACCATATTATGGCCTATTTTAGTCATTCTAGAGTATATATCATGTTTCTTTGTTAGTTATATTGTTTATTATGTCATATTAGATGAATTGTGATAGATGTTATTATAATCAAAAAGAAGCACTAAGCCACAAGGGCTATACAGTTGTGATAGATAAATAAGCCTTAGTTGATATTAGCATCATATTCAAGTATTTTGTCCTGCCTCCAGAGAGCTGGATTTCCACTGGAACGGATTAATGGCATTTCAGTTAATTTAAATGAGGAAAACTGATTTGATATACAAGCAAATTGAATTACGAGTTAGGTCACGGAACTGATTACACTCGTAAGTCAAGGTTCCACTGTATTCCTTATATAGTATGCACGTTATTTAAATAAGGGGGATTGTCAATTACAGACAAATAATTTGGATTTTTGAAATTAAGAAAGTTTTAAAAGTAAGGTGCTCATTTTGCAACACATTGATATGTGTGTATAATGTATATCACAGTATTCTCAATGGATTTATTTAATATAAGTATTAAATATACATATGCTCTGTTTTCTGTTAGTGTAATCAAGCACATGTAATAACTGTATGTACAGTACTGCATGTTTTTTCTGTTTTGCTTTCCTTTGATACCGATAATCCTTGATAACCGCTAATCAAGGGAGAAGCAGTGCTGAGGGTACTCCAAATTATGCAGTTAAGAAACAAGGTGTACAGTAATGTGATGTGTGTTGCTCCCTGAATTTGCTTTTTTCCAAATTTGCATGTTATGATTATCTTTTTTTATTTTCCAAGTTTACACTGTGCCTATTTTTTGGTTTGGCACATGACCCTTAAATTGAAAATCAGCCATAGGATTGTGTTCAAAATGTGCTCCCTGGATATTCCACATTCATTACAAATGTCAGTAATACAAGTACTGAAATACAATTATCCAAAATAAGTTATTATTTGGACAGAACTTACTGGTAACCCTATTCAAGGATTCTAACACAAGGACCCCATGGAAATGAGTCATATTATTTGACTTTATTGGGTCATTCTAGGTTAAATTCTACATAACTTATTACAACCATTGTGAGCTTGCTGGCCCACATATATCTCACAGTCTGGTTGATGAGTGAGATAGGTTGCATTTGAGAAGGACTTGCCTAGCATGGGCCAGCAGGCCTAATTACACTAACTTACCACATATATATTAGTTCTGTCCAGCTTGTACAGTATTACTTGTGATTGATCAAGTGGGGGAGTGAGGGCCAATAATTGTGTGTGCTAAATACACTCTGCCACCTTTGTTGCTGCTGCTGCTCCTACACACATTTTTCTCAGTTTTCACTTAGTCAGATTTATATATTTGTGGTATATGTTTGATTAAGAAATGTGGATTTTTATTTAATTAATGATTGATTAGGGGAAATATTCACAAATTTACGTATTTTTATTTTATTTTCTCTTAGATTTTTTGATAAGCTATACTGATGTTTGGCATGAAAATATTCAGTGACATGTTCTGTCAGACTAACAGCATGTACATTCAAACCCGGTTTGTTGATGATGGTTGCCTCTGACATGAGGTTATATGAGTGGGAACTGTCATTCAGAAGGGGAGGCTATCATTGGCTTTTCTGGGTTATTTAGTATTACATTCTGCAAACAGTTGCTAAGCAGGCATTCATTGTATTCACTCAGAATAATAATAGTAAAATTGAAGAGGCTCGAATTGAGAGTATGGTACGGTACGTTTAGTACTCTTAAATTATATTAAGGATTTACAAACCTTCTTAGGGACAATTAATAAACCTTAATGCCAGAGATATTACCATATGTTTTAATATACATACAGTATTCTTTTTTTTTCTTTTATTATTCATGCAGTCATTTGAAACAAATGTCATTTCAGTTTTTTAACGAATTGCTAATTATTTTTGGACATCAGGTTTTGTGACTGAATGCCCCCACATTATGTTGTAAATAAATTCCAGCAGTGAAAAATATAGGCTCATGTTAACATATTCACCTGATGAACACCATTAATATTTTGCCATGATTATGTGCAGACTAAATACATAACCTGGATAATTTATTTTTACAACAATGGCTGTTTAACACCAAAGTAGGCTGACACAAAGCAGGAAACACAGTCACCATTGTTCACTCAGTAACTGTCATGTCAGTATTGTGCAGATATCACAACATTTCACTCTGTGCAGAACTTAATTACAATAAAAGTTTGTGACAGTATTTCTCTGTGTGGAGAGATTAATCACAATGCAGACTTTCTCTGCTTCTGTCTTTTCTCCTTTCTGCTATTGTATCCAGTTTGTAAAAATTCCGGCAATATGAAGAATTCATTCAGAATATAGATCACGCTGACTTGATAAAACTCTACAGTGTGAAAAATTGTCACAGTAAAATCTTGCTCTGCACCTGTGGTTTTTCTTCATTACTATTGCTAGTATACTGCTGTATTCAGTAGTTTCTATAACTGGGCCAGGAAAATTCATTTAAAGCTGGGACTCATATTTTGCAGATTTTTTAAACATTAAGGCAACATGAAAAGCATGTGTCATAGTAATTCTTGTTCGTGGTGTTCATTGTTATGATCATGTTCTGTACTAACTTTCATATGGAGCTGTCCTTAATTGATCATTTAACAATATAAAAAAGTGTGAGATTAATATGAATGTAGGAGTAATATAGGAGTAATCATTTTTTGCTCTTTTAGTTCAATATTTGAACTTTACTTTTCTCTTGAGTAAGATACCGAATTATGTTCTCTATATTATTTAATCTGTTACTAAAACTTCAGATATTATATTGCTCAAATATTGTAAAATATATAGTCAGCTGTAATATGCTTGTGTTAAAAAACATACTTATGCCTAAATGACATCTTTTAAATTGTGCTTCTGATAAAAAGGCTAAATTATCTCATAAATAGCATACATCAAACAAGGTCACATTTCTTGTACAGTAGAATTTAATTATGTATCATTTGATGTTATAATATCAGTGTTATTAAAGTTTTTATATAATGTAGCTTAAATAAATTCTGTTTAATATATACATTAAGAATATATATATATATATTTTTTAACCTTAAGTAGGCAAGAACAGAGTTGCAGATGAACATGGAGGGAAAGTGTAGACCAAGTGCTTACATTGAAACATAAGTGAATAATATTTATATAAAATTAAGGAAGATTTTCTTGTATTCATGGATTTAGAAAAGGCATATGATAAGGTGGATAGGGGAGCAATGTGGCAGATGTTGCAAATATATGGAATAGGTGGTAGGTTACCAAAAGCGGTTAAAGAGTTTTTGTGAGGATAGTGAGGCTCATGTTTGGGTATGTAGGAAAAGGAGATTATTTTCTAGTAAAAGCAGGCCATAGACAGGGATGAATGATGTCACCATGGTTATCTAACATATTTATCAATGAGGTTGTAAAGTAAGTGAATGTTAGGGCATGGGAAGATGTGTGGGATTAAAAATAGGCAGAATCTAATACAAAATGGGAGTTTTCACAGTTGCTTTTAGCCACTGACATTGTGCTTTTGGAAGATACTGAAGAGAAGTTGCAAAAGTTGGTGGGTGAATTTGGGAGGGCATGTTAAAAGAAGGAAATTAAAAGTGAACATAGAAAAGAGCAAGGTGGTGAGGGTAGCAAATAATTTATTTAATGGAAGATTGGATATCAGACTGGAAGGCTGGAAGGGGAGAGTATGGAGGAAGTGAATGTGTTCAGATGGACTTGTCTGCAGATGGATCTATGAAAGACAAGGTGAACCATAAAACTGAAGAGGGGCAAAGGATAGGTGGTGCAGTGCACTGAGGCATCTGTGGAGACAAAGAACGTTATCCATGGAGGCAAAAAATGAAATGTAAGAGTATAGTGGTACCAACACTCACATGGGTGTGAAACATGGGTTGTAAATGTTGCAGTGAGGAGGAGGATGGAGCAAAACAGATGACTTGTAGGATGTATAAATCTGTGGTGGAGGGAATGCTGGGAAGAGGTCATCCTAGGAGGGGTTGGAGGGAGTAAAGGAGGTTTTTTTTTGTACATCCAGAAAGCATGTTTGAGTGTGCTAGATATGAGTGAGGGGAAGAAAATGTTTTTTTTTGGACTTTACAAGCTGTTAGAGTGTGAGCAAGGTAACATTTGTGAAGGGATTCAGGGAAACTAGTTAGCCAGATTTGAGTCCTGGAGGTGAGAGGTAACAGTGCCTGCATTCTGAAGGAGGGGTGAGGATATTTGCAGTTTGGAGGGGCATCTGAACTGTAGTATTCGCACACGTCTGGAAAGATAGTGATAGAGTGAATGATGCCGAATGGTGTTTTTTTTTTTTTTTTTTGGTAACCTTTCCTTAAAAAAAAAAAAAGAATATTGATTAAAAAAGGAGTGCAGCATCAATCTAGCTTGAGTGACTTAATTTTGCAACTTAAAAATTGACCTATACAGGTGTAGCTCACTTTTTAATATACAATAAAAATACAGTAATACTGCATGTAACCATGTAACTTAAAGTTACATGCAGAAACTAATGAATAACTCGATATATATCCAGTTACGTGTATTAAGAATTGCTCACTTTATATTAGGATTATTCCTATATACTTTCACTATTCCATTTTTTATTCCTTCCATTAAGTGTTTAGTTCAGAAAATATATACAATACATAGAAATTACACACTATTTACATTTAAAATAAATTATATAAGAAATGTACTATTTACCTTTATCTTTACTAGTATCATACTCATTGTGACGCATCATGTAAAGCATGTAAAAAATTACTCCAAGCAAAAATAGTGCAACAACTGAGTCTGTTTTTGCCCTTTCAATACGTGCTAACTTCCTCTCCTGATATATTTTATGTCGAATTTTTGCACCCTCTCTTCTCTCACGATTAAAATCATAATGAGCCTTTGACCATTCATCAAAGTTAAAAATAGGAGTATGTCCCATTGTAATTGGAGAACTGTTTTTCTTTCTTTGTGATTTATAAAGTTTTGCTGCATACTGCTCTGCTTCAGCTGGAGTTGCAGCTGGTGAAATATTAAAAAATCCCTTGTCATACATCTTCCTCTTTTGAAAGTTTCCCAAAACTTCATAAGCTTCTGTTATCTCTCGGAACTTGACAGAAGCATCCTCAGTTCCTTTATACTGGTCAGGATGATAGGTTTTGGATAAGTTGTAATAAGCCTTTTTCACCTGAAACAGAAATAGTATTTTAATACGTATTCTATACAGCACTTAATAGATAAAATTAAATGGTAAAAATCTGTGACTTCACATTTATTCAGACTAATTTGTACTGCACTTTGGGAGTCCGAAACTCCTGTACAATGAATGAAAAGGAAGCTATGGTTGCAAAGTGACAGCAACAAGTATTGCATATAATTTTGCTATGAAAATGCTGGTCAACTCTGTTGGATATCCTTGAATTAATCTTCTCGAAAAACATAAAGGAAGGAGGTAATATGATATGGATAGACATAATTATGGAAGGAGGTAATATGATATTGATGGGCATATCTGGAGTATAACTGGAGAATGTTCTGGGAGTCAACACCCCCATGGCCAGGACTTGACCAGGCCTTGTGGTGGATCAGGGTCTGATCAACCTGGCTGTTACTGCTGGCTGCACACAAATCAACATATGAACCACAGCCCAGCTGGTTAGGTACTGACTTTACGTGCCTGTCCAGCTCCCTCTTGAAGACAACCAGGGGTCTATTGGTAATCCCCCTTATGTATGCTAGGAGGCAGTTGAACAGTCTTGGGCCCCCCAATTATTATTATTATAATCAAAAAGAAGCGCTAATTATTATTATAATAAAAAAAGAAGCGCTAAGCCACAAGGGCTATACAGCGCTGCAGGGTAGGGAAGGAAGCGAGGGTATTGGATGGCAGAAGGGAGGAGGGATGATCAGCAGGTTACAGAAAACAGCTGGGCAGGGGATAGTACGGGGGTAGAGGGTAGCAAGAGATTGAAGTAGAAAGGGCTGAAGGTATCAGAATTTGTGAAGTAAGTCAGTTGTTGTCAAAAAGTCAATGAGAGAGTCCGGATGAAAGGTGGGTCCATCAGCAAGAAGGGAAGGTAAAGAGAGAGCAGCGGAGCGAAGACGACGACAGAGGTAAATTATGAGTGCTCGTTGATAAAGTGGGAAGTCCAACAGAACGTGGCTGACTGATAATGGAGCTTGGCAATTCTCACAGAGAGGAGCAAGACGCCTCTCCATGAGATATCCATGAGTAAGCGAGTATGGCCAATGCGAAAACGGAGAGAGAGTAGTCTCCCAACCTCGACACTGGTGAT
>NC_069449.1:32023970-32046226 GCF_026875155.1 Cherax quadricarinatus | reverse complement strand
AGTCACAGATTTTTCCCATTTAAATTTTACTATTAAGTGCTGTATAGAATACGTATTAAAAACTTTTTCTGTTTCAGGTGAAAAAGGCTTATTACAACTTACCCAAAAACCTATCATCCTGACCAGTATAAAGGAACTGAGGATGCTTCTGTCAAGTTCCGAAGATAACAGAAGCTTATGAAGTTTTGGGAAACTTTCAAAAGAGGAAGATGTTGACAAGGGATTTTTTAATATTTCACCAGCTCAAACTCCAGCTGAAGCAGAGCAGTATGCAGCAAAACTTTATAAATCACAAAGAAAAAAAAAAACATTTTTCTCCAATTACAATGGGACATACTCCTATTTTAACTTTGATGAATGGTCAAAGGCTCATTATGATTTTAATCGTGAGGAGAAGAGAGGGTGCAAAAATTCGACATAAAATATATCAGGAGAGGAAGTTAGCACGATTGAAAGGGCAAAAACAGACTCAGTTGTTGCACTATTTTTGTTTGGGAGTAATTTTTTACATGCTTTACATGATGCGTCACAATGAGTATGAAACTAGTAAAGATAAAGGTAAATAGTACATTTTTATATAATTTATTTTAAATGTAAAATATGTGTAATTTCTATGTATTGTATATATTTTCTGAACTAAACACTTAATGGAAGGAATAAAAAATGGAATAGTGAAAGTATATAGGAATAATCCTAATATAAAGTGAGCAATTCTTAATACACGTAACTGGATATATATCGAGTTATTCATTAAGTTTCTGCATGTAACTTTAAGTTACATGGTACATGCAGTATTACTGTATTTTTATTGTATATTAAAAAGTGAGCTACACCTGTATAGGTCATATAGTGCAAAATTAAGTACCAGTAGATTGATGCTGCATCCTTTTTTTTTTTTTTTTTTTTTTTAAGGAAAGGTTACCAAAAAAAAAAAAAAAAAACACCATTCGGCATCATTCACTCTATCACTATCTTTCCAGACGTGTGCGAATACTACAGTTCAGATGCCCCTCCAAACTGCAAATATCCTCACCCCTCCTTCAGAAGCAGGCACTGTTACCTCTCACCTCCAGGACTCAAATCTGGCTAACTAGTTTCCCTGAATCCCTTCACAAATGTTACCTTGCTCACACTCTAACAGCTTGTAAAGTCCAAAAAAAAACATTTTCTTCCCCTCACTCATATCTAGCACACTCAAACATGCTTTCTGGATGTACAAAAAAAAAAACCTCCTTTACTCCCTCCAACCCCTCCTAGGATGACCTCTTCCCAGCATTCCCTCCACCACAGATTTATACATCCTACAAGTCATCTGTTTTGCTCCATCCTCCTCCTCACTGCAACATTTACAACCCATGTTTCACACCCATGTGAGTGTTGGTACCACTATACTCTTACATTTCATTTTTTGCCTCCATGGATAACGTTCTTTGTCTCCACAGATGCCTCAGTGCACTGCACCACCTATCCTTTCCCCCTCTTCAGTTTTATGGTTCACCTTGTCTTTCATAGATCCATCTGCAGACAAGTCCATCTGAACACATTCACTTCCTCCATACTCTCCCCTTCCAGCCTTCCAGTCTGATATCCAATCTTCCATTAAATAAATTATTTGCTACCCTCACCACCTTGCTCTTTTCTATGTTCACTTTTAATTTCCTTCTTTTAACATGCCCTCCCAAAATTCACCCACCAACTTTTGCAACTTCTCTTCAGTATCTTCCAAAAGCACAATGTCAGTGGCTAAAAGCAACTGTGAAAACTCCCATTTTTGTATTAGATTCTGCCTATTTTTAATCCCACACATCTTCCCATGCCCTAACATTCACTTACTTTACAACCTCATTGATAAATATGTTAGATAACCATGGTGACATCATTCATCCCTGTCTATGGCCTGCTTTTACTAAAAAAATAATCTCCTTTTCCTACATACCCAAACATGAGCCTCACTATCCTCACAAAAACTCTTTAACCGCTTTTGGTAACCTACCACCTATTCCATATATTTGCAACATCTGCCACATTGCTCCCCTATCCACCTTATCATATGCCTTTTCTAAATCCATGAATACAAGAAAATCTTCCTTAATTTTATATAAATATTATTCACTTATGTTTCAATGTAAGCACTTGGTCCTACACTTTCCCTCCATGTTCATCTGCAACTCTGTTCTTGCCTACTTAAGGTTAAAAAATATATATATATATATATTCTTAATGTATATATTAAACAGAATTTATTTAAGCTACATTATATAAAAACTTTAATACACTGATATTATAACATCAAATGATACATAAATTAAATTCTACTGTACAAGAAATGTGACCTTGTTTGATGTATGCTATTTATGAGATAATTTAAGCCTTTTTATCAGAAGCACAATTTAAAAGATGTCATTTAGGCATAAGTTGTTTTTTAACACAAGCATATTACAGCTGACTATATATTTTACAATATTTGAGCAATATAATATCTGAAGTTTTAGTAACAGATTAAATATATAGAGAACATAATTCGGTATCTTACTCAAGAGAAAAGTAAAGTTCAAATATTGAACTAAAAGAGCAAAAAATGATTACTCCTATATTACTCCTACATTCATATTAATCTCACACTTTTTTATATTGTTAAATGATCAATTAAGGACAGCTCCATATGAAAGTTAGTACAGAACATGATCATAACAATGAACACCACGAACAAGAATTACTATGACACATGCTTTCATGTTGCCTTAATGTTTAAAAAATCTGCAAAATATGAGTCCCAGCTTTAAATGAATTTTCCCTGGCCCATGTTATAGAAACTACTGAATACAGCAGTATACTAGCAATAGTAATGAAGAAAAACCACAGGTGCAGAGCAAGATTTTACTGTGACAATTTTTCACACTGTAGAGTTTTATCAAGTCAGCGTGATCTATATTCTGAATGAATTCTTCATATTGCCGGAATTTTTACAAACTGGATACAATAGCAGAAAGGAGAAAAGACAGAAGCAGAGAAAGTCTGCATTGTGATTAATCTCTCCACACAGAGAAATACTGTCACAAACTTTTATTGTAATTAAGTTCTGCACAGAGTGAAATGTTGTGATATCTGCACAATACTGACATGACAGTTACTGAGTGAACAATGGTGACTGTGTTTCCTGCTTTGTGTCAGCCTACTTTGGTGTTAAACAGCCATTGTTGTAAAAATAAATTATCCAGGTTATGTATTTAGTCTGCACATAATCATGGCAAAATATTAATGGTGTTCATCAGGTGAATATGTTAACATGAGCCTATATTTTTCACTGCTGGAATTTATTTACAACATAATGTGGGGGCATTCAGTCACAAAACCTGATGTCCAAAATAATTAGCAATTCGTTAAAAAACTGAAATGACATTTGTTTCAAATGACTGCATGAATAATAAAAGAAAAAAAAAGAATACTGTATGTATATTAAAACATATGGTAATATCTCTGGCATTAAGTTATTAATTGTCCCTAAGAAGGTTTGTAAATCCTTAATATAATTTAAGAGTACTAAACGTACCGTACCATACTCTCAATTCGAGCCTCTTCAATTTTACCATTATTATTCTGAGTGAATACAATGAATGCCTGCTTAGCAACTGTTTGCAGAATGTAATACTAAATAACCCAGAAAAGCCAATGATAGCCTCCCCTTCTGAATGACAGTTCCCACTCATATAACCTCATGTCAGAGGCAACCATCATCAACAAACCGGGTTTGAATGTACATGCTGTTAGTCTGACAGAACATGTCACTGAATATTTCATGCCAAACATCAGTATAGCTTATCAAAAAATCTAAGAGAAAATAAAATAAAAATACGTAATTGTGAATATTTCCCCTAATCAATCATTAATTAAATAAAAATCCACATTTCTTAATCAAAACATATCCCACAAATATATAAATCTGACTAAGTGAAAACTGAGAAAAATGTGTGTAGGAGCAGCAGCAGCAAACAAAGGTGGCAGAGTGTATTAGCACACACAATTATTGGCCCTCACTCCCCCACTTGATCAATCACAAGTAATACTGTACAAGCTGGACAGAACTAATATATATGTGGTAAGTTAGTGTAATTAGGCCTGCTGGCCCATGCTAGGCAAGTTTCCTTCTCAAAAAGCAACCTATCTCACTCATCAAACCAGACTGTGAGATATAAAGTGGGCCAGCAAGCCACAATGGTTGTAATAAGTTATGTAGAATTTAACCTAGAATGACCCAATAAAGTCAAATAATATGACTCATTTCCATGGGGTCCTTGTGGTTAGAATCCTTGAATAGGGTTACCAGTAAGTTTGTCCAAAAAATTTAACTTATTTTGGATAATTGTTATTTCATTTACTTGTATTACTGACATTTGTAATGAATGGGGAATATCCAGGGAGCAAAATTTTGAACACAATCCTATGGCTGATTTTCAATTTAAGGGTCATGTGCCAAACCAAAAAATAGGCACAGTGTAAACTTGGAAAATAAAAAAGATAATCATAACATGAAAATTTTGGGAAAAAAAAAAAGCAAATTCAGGGAGCAACACACATCACATTACTGTACATTGTTTCTTAACTGCATAATTTTGAGTCCCCTCAGCACTGCTTCTCCTTGATTAGCGGTTATCAAGGATTATCGGTATCAAAGGAAAGCAAAACAGAAAAAACATGCAGTACTGTACTACAGTATTACATGTGCTTGATTACACTAACAGAAAACAGAGCATATGTATTATTTAATACTTATATTAAATAAATCCATTGAGAATACTGTGATATAAAATTATACACACATATCAATGTGTTGCAAAATTGGCACCTTACTTTTAAAACTTTCTTAATTTCAAAAATCCAAATTATTTGTCTGTAATTGACAATCCCCTTATTTTAAATAACGTGCATACTATATAAGGGAAATACAGGGGAAACCTTGACTTACGAGTGTAATCAGTTCGTGACCTAACTCGAAATTCAATTTGCTTGTTTTATCAAAATCAGTTTCCTCATTTAAATTAACTGAAATGCCATTAATCCGTTCCAGTGGAAATCCAGCTCTCTGGAGGCAGGACAAAAAACTTGAATATGATGCTAATATCAACTAAAGGTTATTTATCTATCACAACTGTATAGCCCTTGTGGCTTAGTGCTTCTTTTTGATTATAATAACATCTATCACAATTCATCTAATATGACATAATAAACAATATAACTAACAAAGAAACATGATATATACTCTAGAATGACTAAAATAGGCCATAATATGGTGAGTGATGGTGGCAGCAGCAGCATCCGCCATTTCCTCTCCCACTGACTATAGTATCTTCCCATGCTAAACCATACCCCCGGCCGGGATTGAACCCGCGGTCATAGAGTCTCAAAACTCCAGCCCGTCGCGTTGGCCACTATGACCCGGGTTCAATCCCCCGGGGTAGGGTTTTATTTGCAATCGTGTAATTACGATTTCTTGAGTCATCTTCCATGCTCTTTTTTTAAAAGAAAAAAAACAGTTTTTTTGTGAAGCTAACTGCGTAGACACTAGTTTACTAAGGAAAACACTAAAAACAATGTATTTAAAAAAAAAAAAATTTTGATAAAAAAAATAGAGATGTAAAAAAATAAACTGTTTATATAAAGTGTATACTTACCATTGGAGAGAGCTGGGGGGAGGGGGAAAGGGCATGCGGAATATGATGTCGTGGCCATAAACCTCCAACAACCTAGAGGAGTTAGTTCGTTCGTCCTTTTTCTATCGCTGAAATCGTTAATTTTATTTCACCTCTTAATGTACATTTATCGCTGAATTTAACTTGACACAATTTGTTTTGTTTTATATTGAACTTAACTGATAAATTTGTTGTATTATAATAACGTAATTTTTTTTATTATTTTATATTATCACAGGGCCGATTTCCACCAAGGCAGGTGCCCGAAAAAGAAAAACTTTCACCATCATTCACTCCACCACTGTCTTGCCAGAAGGGTGTTTACACTACAGTTTTTAAACTGAAACATAACACCCTCTTCAGGGCAGGCCTGTACTTCCACTCCAGGACTCAAGTCCCCCCTGCCGTTCCTGAATCCCTTCTTTAAATGATACTTTGCTCACACCAACAGAAACGTCAAGTATTAAAAAACCAATTTTTTCTTCCATTACTCCATCAAACACGCTCAAGCATGCCGCGGGAAAGTCCCAAGCCCTCGCACACAAAACCCCTTTACCACCTCCCTCCAACCCTTCCTAGGCCGACCCAAACCCGTTTCTTTCCACTACAACGGGATACATCTTGAAGTCATTCTGTTTCGCTCCATTCTCT
This sequence comes from Cherax quadricarinatus, assembly GCF_026875155.1. NCBI lineage: Eukaryota > Metazoa > Arthropoda > Malacostraca > Decapoda > Parastacidae > Cherax > Cherax quadricarinatus. The sequence goes on along the minus strand of NC_069449.1, from coordinate 32,039,888 downwards.
CTACATGTCCGAACCACCTCAACAACCCTCAACAAGTCGGCCGTCTCCCACTGAGATGTTGGCTCGTAACTCAGAGCAAAAAATTGACCGAGCAATGGCTCGTTTCTCGAAAAACTTGTATGTTGGGACACTCCTAAGTCAAAGTTCCACTGTATTGTATAGTACTGTACCTTTATAATATCACTCAGTTTAATCTAAACAATTATTATTACTAAACTGCAATAAACTGAATATAAAATAAAAGGAGAGTCATGGGTTTCACAGCATTATGCATATCTCACATGCATCTAAAAAATAAATAACGATGTCAATGGATTAATGGATTTTTCAATATCCTGTCTTTTCTGTAACACTGACATATTCATATCTCAGTGTAATAAAACACAATCTTCCTCAACACAAAAATTAAGAATTTGGATTAAACTGTGTTACTTGGCTCCTTGGGCCTAACAAAGTGCAGTAGAGGCTGTCCAATTGCACATCAACTTATCTAATTAACATTTAAATTATAAAAATGAAATTCATGTTATGAGAAAACCAATGCCTAACACACACAATATTCAAAAGGCAATACATTGTATAAAACCCACATTTTGGTAACCCAGAATCCTTATACAGTATATACAATATTACCAACATTGTGCTTATAAACAAATACTGTAGTTACAAACTTTACTTTGAAGTACCAAAAAACCTGCCACCTATGTACGTTAATAATTTGCTTCACTGAATATCTTTTTCAAATTTTTCTGTATTTGAATATTTTACAATCATTTTATGGGTTGTGGTTCAGAATAAGACCAACGTGCTATACACTACTAATCTGTGCATATTACTTATTTACGATTACCTATGGGTAATCACAGGAGCCTACTTATGCTTATGGTGTCCCATCTTCAGTCATTAAGTTTGTCATATTAATTTGTAATTTACAGTCTACTTTTGCTTGTATTCCATTCCCACTATCTACTACTGTTTATGAAAATGTTTCCTAGTGTCTGTGCATATGCAATCAATTATACTTTCCTGTGTTTGTGATGTCTTGTCTTTTACATATACATTGTCATATAGACTTTTAGTTATTATTTTAGTTATTATTTCATATAGACTTTTAGTTATTATTTTGATATTATTTCAGTACCCTAATATGTACTAACAAAATACTTTCTTGAGCCCTTCCACAGTTTTTTCTTTGTTGTGTGCCTTTTTTCCTTGTTAAAGGTACTGTAATATGAAAGCTTCCCTCACTATTTTCTCTGATTTTTTGTGATTTTCTATGTAGTTACAGTAGACCATTATATTACACAGATTTATTTGCCACATTTTGGCTATTGCACTATTGAAAAATTGTGGCACAATTTTATACAACACTTTGTAAAATTAACTACACGGTTCCATTTGCGTGCGCAGAAAAAATTTTCCCAGCTCAAGCTGCCACCTTGTTGTGGGTCAGCAGGAGAAACCTCCTGCCATCCCTTGCCACCCCCAACACTCCTGCCACCACCAATCCAGCCTTCGTGAATATGTGTTCAGTTCCATTCTGTCTTAGGAGCTAGCTGTGCTTGTGAATTGTGTTTTGATCTTTTAATTACCATATCTTGTATCTGCCAAGAAATCATGGCACCCAGTAAGCACACCAGTGTTGCTGAGAGTAGCAAGAAAAGGTATAAACATTTAAGTCTTAGAATTAATGAAGGGAAAAAAAGAATTTAGGAAATTTGTTGAATAAAAATCAAATTTAAAAAAAATAATAATAAAAGGTAAAATTTTTATTTGGGAGAATAATAGTTCGACTAACTTTATCTGACATTTATGATCTAATTTTTAAAAAGGGGGGGGTTTTTAATTGGTTTAAATTAGTTTTTCCCCGGCCACACATAACACACTTTTCTTCACAATATCCAAAAAACACCACACCCACAATTTAAAGGTAAAAAAATACTATTATTTCTGTTGCATTTTAGTCTTAAGCAGTAAAAAACAACATAATACACACAAAAATGAACTACTATTAATTTCACTTTTATTTTTGTAGATAGGAGGTTAAAAGAGTTTTTTGGGCTTTTTTGGGAGCTCCCAGGAATGAACCCTTTTTTTTCCCCCCACAATTTTCAGTTTATCTAACACAGATTTACCTAAAGGGGTTTTTTTCCCGAATGTAATACCGAGTAATAAAACTTTATGTATTCTTTTCTTTTCCCCCGTTTTCAGCAAGTTTTTTTCCAATGTTGTTCACCCTTTTTCGTAATTCATGCATGATGTACTTACCTACCTGTGTTGGCGGGAATCAAACTCCAGTTTAAATGCCCTCCTCTGAACTAATTCTAGCCGAGAACTTTGTCATCTTTACACTTCAGCTCTCCTATGGAGTTAAACCTCTACATTATATTTCCTTTCACAGTGCATGTACTTCTCACTGACTCATACTATATGATCTTTTTGGCATTCTTATTTTAGTTTTACAGTTCATTATGTTTCCCTTGACTTTTCTGCCCCTTTTTAAACAGTCTATCCCCATCCACCTTTTCATGTCGTGACAAATTCATCTCTATTTTTTTTAGCCCTTCCAGTGTTGAAGATTCAGGTCTTCAATCACTCTCATAACTCAGGGCTTATTTTCAGGGGACTGCCTGGGAACAAATCTAGGAACCACTCAAGTTTTATACATTTAATAGTTGGGTTCCATGATGGTGCTGTAACTCCAAAACGACTTTACCAATTTTTGTAAAATGATTTGAATCAGATCCTTGCTGATGTTCCTTTTAAAGCTATTCTTTTGTTTGCTAATCTGCATATGATCTTATGTTTCCTGTTTTCATGGTCAGGCAATCTTCTGCTTAATACACCCTTAGTTTTTTTTTCCTTTCTGATATAGGCATTTGCTTCACACTATTTCTAACTTTTTTTTTCACTTATAGTGAAATTATTAAAGGGGTGTGAATGCAGTCTTCTGGGGAAGTGGAACGAATTTCCCCCCGTAAGCCATGCGGTTGTAAGAGGCGACTAAAAATGCAAGGAATTGGCTAGTAACCCCTTCTCCTGTAATATTTACTAAAATTTTAAAAGGGGAAAACTTTTATTTTTCCTTTTTTGGCCCCCCCGCCTTGATGGGAAAATGCTGGTTTTTTTGAAAGAAAGAATGTGTATACAACTGTGTACATATGTACTGTATGGGATGTGTGTAAACTATAAAAGGAATCACAAAGTCTTTGATTATTTGGTGTTTCAGTCACCAGTACTATAAAAAAAAGGTGACAAAATTTTTTTCTTAAACAAAAGATCATTTATTTAATTTAGGGTTTTCCTTCAAACGGCAAATTTAACTCTAGGGGATTAAAAGCCTAAACTTAAAAAAAGAGTACGTACGCATTCAACCTTGGGAAGTTAGAGCCGACAGAATGGGCAGTAAGTTATATAGTACATTATCTATACTAACAATTTGTAGATTTTTTTGTGTGCAGATTTTCAAATTTCGGGAAAACCTGATTTTTTGTATATATTTTATTGTGCTTTTATGGCATGAATTATTTATACATAGCTGCTTTCAGGAATTTAACTACCAGCCTGTACAACACAGCTACAGAATTTGTTTCTACAGGAGCTGAGCTCTTTTCATGTTATCCAAGTCTTCAGTTTGTTATATTTTTTAAGTTGAAAGTGGATGTAGCACACACTTCCTGTTGTTGGATCCCATTCCAGCACTCTACCACTCTGGGAAGAAATGTTACCTACTGTCTATTTGGCACTACTATTTTTTTTTTCCTTAAGATTACAATTTGTGGCCTTTTGTTCTCCCTGTTGATAGTGCTAAAATATTCTTCCTTATCTATTTTTGTGTCCCATGTTTCTCATGTCTCCTCATTTTTTCTTCCCAAACTGAAAGTTAACTACATATTTCTTAGTTGTGGAGCCATTTTGTAGTGTCTTTTGACCTTTGTCATTTTTTTTAAGGACACCACATTGTATAATTAAGACACCAAGGGCATACTATTATTAATTTATCATAAAGGGTCTTTAACCCTTTCAGGGTCCGTCCCGTAGATCTACGGCTTCACGTTGAGTGTCCAAACCGTAGATCTACACCAAAATTCTAGCGCCATCAAATTTAGCGCGAAAGCGCTCATAGGCCTACATGTGAGAGAACGGGTCTGCATGGTGGGTGTGCGCCATAAACAAAAAATCTAGGCACCCGCATAGCATTGTGGGAACGCCGGCTCAGTTACCCTTGTTCACCATGCCTCGTCGCAAGTCAGCTCTCACTCCCCGGAAAATTGGGACTCTCCTCTTCCTATCTGATAGTTCTGATGGAAGTGGAAATGAAGACGAATTCTATGGCTTTGATCAGTTAGTGACCGAAAGGAATGACCAGGATATCGATAATAGTGCAGAAAACCCTGATGATCCTCAACCTTCTACCTCTGGTGTGGGCACTCGTGACGCACGGTTGGTTGTACCTCAACGCAAGAGAAAACTAATATTTTTGCATGGCCAGGCCTCTGACTTCAGTAATGATGATGATAGTGACGTGGATTGTGATTTTATTGCGCTTGACGGTCATTCAAGTAGTGATAGTGAGGAATCGTATTCACCAGTGAAGCGTCGGTATGTTCGCCGCCGCATGCGCTCGGGTAGTGTACCCTATGCTGTGCCCAGGGACAGAGTACACCCCGGAGTAAAATCCCGTGCCCTACACCAGGTTTAGATAGTGATAGTGAGGATGATGTGGCTACACTTGGCATGGATAGACCACAGCCATCATAGATTGGTGGTAGTGGTGATGGTAGTGGCACCGCCATGCGTGACTCACCAGCCCGGGGCTGGGACCCACGCTGCGACTCGTCAGTTCAAGGACAAAGCGGAGTGTCAGCACCAGCCCACCACAACCACAACCACCCGCAACAACCACCTATGATGTAACAGTATCCACCAGCAAACCGTATCTGGGATTGGCAGCAAAATCCCAATTTTTTGTTCCCAAGCCCCACCACTTTGATGACTCCCAAAGTGGAATTCTAACCTACTTGTCCCCTTGGAACCACGGCCAATGAACTGGAATTCTTTAAATTTATTCTTTGACCAGCCCATGATGGAAACTATGTCAGGAAAGTAATAAGTATTTTGAGTACACCATGGCAAATACGATCATATCACCACAGTCAAGACTAACAGGTGGAAAGAGACGACTGTTGCAGAAATGTATTTGCTTTTGCAACAATAATGCTTATGCCTTATGTCTATAAGTATAATATAAAAGGCATACTGGTCCACAGATCGGCTAATTTCTACCCCGGTTTTTCAGTGAAATCATCCCAGTGAACAGGTTTATTTTACTGTTACGTATGTTGCATTCTCTGACAAAACCAGGCCTGACAGAAGTGACAGGTTATACAAGATTAGAAATGTTTCATGTATCTCAAACAAAAGTTCAGCATATACTTTTATCCATTCAAGAATCTTGTAATTGACGAGTTTTTGATTTTGTTCAAAGGTAGACTGTCATTCAAGCAGTATATACCGAGCAAGAGGAAACGCTTTGGTATAAAACTGTTTTGTATCTGTGACTGTGACAAGTGGCCTGGTGTTGGATATTGTTGTATACACGGAAGTAAAACATTGAAAGATACCAAGATGTTATTGGGTATCTCAGGTGACGTAGTGAGAAACATGAGGCACCTTATCTTATTAAGGGGCATACATTATATACCGATAACGGTACACAAGCCCATTACTCAGTGATTTCAGTGATGAACAAGACAGATGTGTGGGCACAGTGCGTTCTAATCGTAAACATATGCCCAGGCTCAACGCAGGTGCTCCCTGGTGATGACGTGCAGGTGTTTACTGCCAAAAGACATCATGGCATTACGGTGGCATGACAAACGAGAAAGTCACATTGTTTTACAACCATTCACCGTAATGAAATGCAAGACAGTGGCAAAAGTTGATCGAGTGACTAATGAAAATATTCGAAAACCAGTGGGCAGTGATTGATTATACACAAAACATGCGCTTTGGTTTACAAATGTGACATGCAGATTGATTTTGTTGATTGTGTTCGTAAGAGTTACAAGTGGTACATGAAACTTTTCTTCCCCTTTCATGGACATTTCAATGCTCAATGCATATAATATGTACCAAATAAAGACTGGCAACAGACCACCGTATGGTGAATTTTGTTTGTCTGTTGTCAGACAACTCATAAAAGAAGTACCAGGTAAGAACACCTGCATAACAACAAGGTCCTCGAATTACTCAGGATATACCCAAGCGTTTGAGGAGGAAGGTGATCATTTCATAATACGGCTTCCTTCAACTCAGAAGAAATTTGCTCAGAAGAGATGCATCGTCTGTGCACAAACAAAACGACGGCAACAAAGACACAAAGACACTCGGTTTATGTGTGAGGAATGTAAGGTGCCTCTGTGCATGGTGCCTTGTTTCAAGGAGTTCCACAAGCTCCAGCGGTTCTAAAACCATGTCCAGTGATTGTAAATATGTAAATATATGATAGAACATTAGTATTATGCAAGATTTGTGCATGTTTATTGTAATACACAACAGTGGTAAACAATATGATAATAACTTTAGTGCGGTTATTGTGTTCAATACAGTGAGTTTATATATACATGTATACATTATATACAGTATTGGTCTCTCAGGCCCAAATGTTAGTAGGAAAAGAAAAAAATTGGAAAAGAAAAGAAAAAACTATAAAAACCGCTAAATAAAGTAATGCGCGTATGTGGAATTCGTCGATGTTGCCGCCACCACATCATTTTGGACAAACTTCTTGGCACTGTATCTCGGTAAGTACTGATCAGAAAATTTTTTTTTTGTCTTATTACCTTCACAAAAATATGCTCTTTAATTCTGTAGGAAAAAATATTTTTTTTTTTTTTTTTTTTTCAAAATTTCTTGGACACTGGAGCACCACTTCAGATTTTGGCCTTGGAACCTGAAGGGGTTAAATTACCAATGAATTTGTTACATACTATTTCTTCTCTAATTTCATTAGTCACCAATCATTCTCCTTGCTTGAATATATTTTCTAATACCCCTTTTAAAATAATTCTTAAGTAGCTTAAGTTGGTCTCCTGTTCTTACTCCTGGCACCAAGAAAGCCTCCTTGCCTTCTTTCCCACATTCTAATATAAATCTACATGTAGTTATATCTTTTCTCCTGTCTTACAATGAGGGTATATTCAGCATTTTCTGCATTTTTTCATAATTCATTTCTCAATTCTGAATTTCATGTTATTGTACACCTCTGAACTTTTTCTATTTTAACTACAGTATGGGTATCTACCTGATTTTTAAGGTGAGGTCACCATTCCATGGCCAAATATTCCAAAATCTGTCACCCTTATATTACTGCTAGTTTTATATATAAAACTGGCACTTCACCATTTATATGGTGCCACTGTTGTGAATGGATATTACCATCACTGGAGCAAGAAATGCTTATCTCTTTATATTGAAGTGAATATAGTAGTATAAATAAGTATGCAAGTGGTGTCTCTTAAGCTAAAAAGTTTATTTTTTTCCAAAACTGTAAAAAAGTGCTACAGTAGATCCAAATTTAGCTACACTTATGTTAAAAAAAAAAAATATGTCCGCATGATTTTTGTAACTTGTTCGTTTATGTTTGCACGCTTGTGCACATGTATGCATGCACGTGCATGCATACGTGTACTTATCTATATGTACTCATATTATTTGGTTGCAGGGACTGAATCCAGCTAACTGGCCTCACCTCTTCACTGGCTGCAAATGGGTTCTCTCTCTCCTGGCTTCGAGAGCTTATGTCATTCCTCCTCCGGGTCTTGGAGGAGAACGACTCCGGCAGGAGGCCTTGCAGGAGCAACTCCGGCAGGAGGCCTTGGAGGAGCAACTCCAGCCTCAAACCTTGGAGGAACAAATCTTGATTTCTATCTCTCGTTCTATGTGCACATATATGGGGTGTATGTATGAATGTATATGTGGATTGTTTTATTTTTTTATATTTGCACTCTTCTGTATTAATTTATTGTAGAAAAAATAGTGGCATTTCAAATTTATTTCACTTAATCCTTGAATTTATAGAAAGAGGGGTTTCAACCTGTGGCATAAGAAATATGCAACCCAGAAAAGATTATTATTTAACAATACTGTAGATGATATTGTTCTTTATTTCATAATGACTGAATACAACCCAAGATACATCATCTTACTGGACTAATTATGTAACTTTTCAAGCGCTCAATGCTGTTCTTCGTGTAGAAAATTTAAAAGCGACACAGGTTAGTCATAATAAACAGAAAAATGATGTTTAACCTTTATATATTATATACTACATATTTTAAATATATAAACTACATATATATATATATATATATTTTAATATATATAAAATATATATAAATATATAATATATATAATATAATATATATATTATAATATATATATATATAACACACACACACACACTGTACCACAAGGAATTTTTACAAAATTCAACTATACTTAATTAGGTTTTGCCCAGTAAATTATGGTACCCAGGCATAGGCATATTCATTGGTTGGGAGGGGTATGGCGAAGACCATGATTGGCTCCATACCCAACACCCCCACCAGTAGAAGGCTGGGGAAATATATGGTGAGCTGTGTGTGCTACTCTGTTTATTTAAAATATCTTCAATTTTTTCTGCTTTAATCCGCCTAAGTGTGCTGTTTTCCTCTTCAAAAGGGAATTCAGACAAAAGCATCTACTCATTTTGTTTTAAGAAGACGGGACCAGTTTCTGAAAATTTAAATTTTAAATTTTAAACGAAAGTAGATATTAAAAGTACAGAGAACAGAAAATAATTGAATGATAAATTTTAAAACTAAAGGGGGTTGCACACCAAAGATTTTCGAGATTGAACGCAAAAAATTATTATTTTAGCATTTTGATGGTGTATGAAACATTAACCACAGGTGAACATGTTACTTAAAGTTCTGTTTTAAAAAACAGAGAATGATTTGCAAATTTAAAAAAAAAAAAATTATAATTAAACAGACCACCTGAAGACTCTCCCCTCCCCCTTCCAAGGAAAAAAAAATAAGTTTTGTAATACAGTGGGACACTTTTTTGTTGCCCTTTTTGTATGAAAAATATGCTTTCTCTATAAAGTATTTTTGTTAATTTTTTTTTGGGTGTCGGAAAGGTTTAAATTGGATTTACATTTTTCCATGGGAATTAACAAAAAATATATTTATAGAAATAACGTGAAAGTTTTCGGAAATTTGTTATTTCTACTTAAATTAGGTTCGCTACACATACATGTACATGTTTATGTATAACCCTAATAGTTTTCTTTGTTTTTATCTTAATGTTTGTTCTTGTGTTTTTCATTTCTTATCCATGGGGAAGGGGAAAAGATCTTTCCTCCGTGAGCAATGCGTGTTGAAAAAGAAACAAAAATCCCGGGAACAAGGGGTAGAAACCCCCCTTTTCCCCGTATGGGTTTTACTAAAAAAGAAAAAAAATAAAGGGAGTGGGGCTTGGGTTTTGTGGAGCAAAAAAACGTTATCAGGAGGGGAAAGAAGGGGAAAGGGTGAAGTATTTGGTACCCAAACTCTTATATGGATGTGAAAACTTGGGTTGTAAATGCGCAGCGAGGAGGTGCTGGAGGGAGGGAGATGTCCTTCTAAGGGGAAAGTGTGGGTAAAACACCACCATCCGACTTCGACCGGCCGTTCCCCCAACCAACCCTGTAAGTCAAAAGGCAAGTGAACTTTTCATTCAACTCATATTTTTGAAATGACTTTATTTTTTTTTTTTTATTTTGGTTTTTTTTTTTTTACTTTACTTTTTATGCTGCTAGTATGTATTTTTTACTTAAAGGGTTGGTAAAAATGTACAAAACAAACAGTTGCTTTATTTTCCAGAAATTTGGCTAAAAAACACGGGATAAATCGAGTAGTTAGTCGAAGCAGGTCATAAGTCGGGTAGTAGGTGTTTATGAAAAAATTTGGAGTGGGAAATTAGAAGGTGTGGATTTAAAGTATTTTCAGAAGCCTGAAGGGGGTTTTTGGGTTTGGTTTTTTCTTTAGAGAGAAAAGGTCAAAGAAATGACTTGGAGAAGCGTATAAATCTGTGGGGGGAAAGGGAAGGGAGGGTAGGGGTCCCTCCTCAAAAAGGCTGGGGGAGAGGGAAAGGAGGTTTTGTGGGGGGAGGGGCTTGCTTCCAGCAAAGGTGGTGGCGTGTTAGGAGTGATGGAGACGAAAGGGTTTTTGGGCATGACGAGCTGTTGGAGTGTGAACAGGGTAATATTTTTGTGGGGATTCAGGGAAAATGATTATTTTTATATAGCTGGACTTGAGTACTGGAAATGGGGAAATACAATGCCTGCATTTTTAAAGGGGGGGGTTTTGGGGTATTGGCATTTTTGGGGGGAATGTTTTTATTTTTTTTATTGCTCTTAAAAAGTTGTATCTGGGTGCCTCGAAAAAGAAACCCATTTAAAGGTCATTGCTCACTGAGCTTAATAAAAAAAAATGGAAAACACTTTATTTAGCCACTGAATTTTCTTGATAAAGCAGAGCTTTTAATTAATTCAACACAACATCATTTCTAAAAGAATAACTGATCGTTATCCCCAAATTTTTTACTATTTTCTTTTTCAAGGGGGAAGGAACAGGAACAAAAGAAAAATTAAACAAATAAACTTTTTTAATAATACTAAGAACATAGAAATAAGACAAAGGGAAACACTGCAGAAGGCCTACTGGCCCATGCGGGGCAGGTCCAAGTCTCCAAAAGGCTTAAGCCAATGCCCCAAAAAGCAGGTCGGTCACATTGATTTAAAGGGAGGAACAGGGGCAACCGACCGGTAGCACAAGCTATCAGGTCTAACCCACCCCCCAAATCCCTCTTATTTATCCAACCTATTTTTAAAGCCAAAACGTTCTGGCCTCTATAAGGGTACTTGGGAGTTTTTTCCCACTAAACCAAAAAACCTATTACCAAACCATATTTTTCCTATACCCTTTCCCCTGAATCTGTTTTTTTCCCAATTAAAAACCTTGCGCGGTCCTGTCTAGCTAGATATTTTTCACAACTTTTTACACCCCTTTTTTATTTATTCTGTTTTCCCCTTTTATACCCCTAAATTTCACCCCCCCTAATTTCTACGTCTTTCTAAGAGTGCAGATGGGGGCCCTTAGTCTTCCCTCGGGGAAGGTTTGATAATGGGATCAATTTTGTCATCCCCTTGTACATTTTCCAAAAGGAATTTTTCCATTCTGAAAAAGGGTGCCCAAAAACTGTGCACATAATCTAAATGGGGCTAAAAAGGGTTTATAGAGTTGAAGAAAAACCCTGAGGACCCCCCTATTATTTATGCTTTTTAATGAACCCAAGGATTTATTAGCTTTATTGCGAACATTAAAGCACTGTGTCTTGGTTTCAGATTACTGCAACCAAACTCCAAAAACTTTTTCGCAACCCTAATTTTAAGATCTACATTTTTAGTTAAAATTGAGGGTTTATTGTCCTTCCAAAAGAATTTTGCATTTGTCTATATTAAACGCATCTGCACTTCCCGACCACTGATCATTATTAAAATCTTCTGGAGTGCTCGAAGTCCTCTTCAGAATAAATTTCGCGGCCTTTTTTGGTTCATGGGCAAACTTCCCCGATGTCGTTTTTATGCCCTCCTATGCGTTTATGTAATTGTGAACAGCGGGGGGCCCAACAGACCCCTGTGGAACACACCTCGTGACATTTCCCCACTCTTTTTTCCCCCCAATTTATGCAAATTTCCTGTGCCTATTTGAACCACCTTATCCAGGAAAAAATTTCTCCCCTTTTCCATGTGTTTTAAATTTTCCCCTCAATAGTCTCTTTGTGGGACCCTGCAAAAGCCTTACGAAGCCCAAATTACACAATATCATATTCATTACCATGATTACCTCCTCAAATCCCTTTTAGTGAAAAAGTTAATAAATTTTTTAAGGCAGGAACGCCCCTTTGTAAAACCATGCGAGATTCGTTATTAATTTTGCTTTTAAAGGGTGCTACAACTGCTCGGAAATTTATTGATTCCATAAATTTTCCCCCACTATGGGGGTTAAAGGTTTATTGGTCTAGTTCGAAGCTAAGGACCGTCACCTTTTTTTAAAAAAGGGTATCCATTTTCCATTTTCCACTTATCTGGGACCCTCCGTTTGTAGTGATTTTTAAAAAGATTACCCAAAAGGTGTGCTAAGCTCCTTTTACTTTCCCTTTAGAACCCTTGCATACAGTTCATCAGGGCCTGGGGATTTGTTGGGTTTTTAAATTTATCATTTGCCTAAGGACCATGTCACTTGGACCTAATATGCACATTTTATTATCGTCCTGTTCTAAAATTTTTTTTCATTACGGGGAAATCGCTGGATCCCCCTGTGAAAAACTGAGGGGAAAGTTGTGTTAAAAATTTTCTACACATTTCCTTATCATTTCATGACTGCCCCGGGGAAAACTTTGGCGGGCCTATTTTTGTCCCTGATCTTACTTCTTAAAACCTGAAAAAACCCTTTTTTGGGTTAGTCTTCGATTCTTTTGAACTTTAACCTCATAATTTTTTTTTGTTTTTTAAATTTCCCCCTTTTTTATTTCTTCTTAACTGAATATATCGTTTTCTCAATTGCCCCCCCCTTTTTTTATTTCCCTATATATGCCTCTCTTTTGACCAATCAGATATTTTAATCATTTTTCATCCATTTAGGATCATTTTTGTTTGATCTATTTCCTTTTGGGGAACATAATTTGACTGAGCAGCTAGAACAACCCTGGAAAGCATAAAATTTCGGCAACCATCCCCCCCTCCCCTGCCCCTTTCGGGTATTCCGTTCAGCCCCACCTATTTTTTTCAGCCCCTATAAATCACCCAAGCAAAGTCGGGGAGGGGAGACTTGATTCCCATTTTGGGGAATTCCATGAAAATTTTAAAAATGAGTTTTGTGATCATTTTCCCCAAGTCACTTAACCCAAATTTTTAAATTTAGTGCCCCCCTACTGGCAAAAACCCAAAGTCAAGGAGGTTATTTCCCCTAGTTGGCCTGTCACAAACTTTTTTAAAAAAAACAATCCTGGATGTATCAAAAAAGTACCGACTCTAAATTTCCTGTCAAATTGCTCCAGTCAATCTGTCATAGTTGAAATCCCATAGCACAACATTTTCGTATTAGTCCTTCGAATTTCTCCCATAGAATTTTACTGCATCCCCATCAAGATTTTGGGGGCCCTGTAAATCACACCCAAATTAGTTTTTTCCGTCCCTCGGAAGCTGAAACCCAAACAGATTCAGGGGGCTGACGCTTTAATTTAATATCTTGTCTAACACAAAAATTTTAAAAATTGCTTGCATACATCCCCTTACCCCCACCCCTTTCCTGTTGACCCTGTCAGTGTGGAATAATTTAAGCCTTGAGTGACATTAAAGGGCTCTCTCTATCTTTCAGATTGACCGGTCTCGTTATAGCAAAAATCTATGTTTCCTGCACTTGAAATTTAATCTTAGCTCTTTTTCTTTTTTTCTTACACCCTGCTATTAGAAAAGAAACCCCTTAAAGGGGGAAAGCTAGCCCCTTGTGCCCTCTGTGCCCCCCTTTTGTTTGCTGCCCGATTATTGTTTTTATTTAAATAATTTCATGCTAAATCCTTTTATACTTTACTGTTTCCAAACCCAAGTTTTTGAAACCCTGCTTGTTTCCCACCACAAACCCATACCTCATTTTTCCATCATTTTAAAATCATGGGCTTTTCCCCAAATGGCCTTCAATCGATTGCAAGTCACCACCCCAGCCCCAGAGAGATGACCCCATCCCTTTGCATACATATCATGTTTCCCAAAAAGTTTTTCCCAGTTGTCAATAATGGGATTGAAATTTTCCTTGGAAAACTGTCTAGCCAAAATTTACACCAATTGCCTAGAAAACCTTCTTTTCCTACCCCCCTTCTGGGCAAGAGCTACATATGATTGGGATCCCTCCCTTAACTTAATAAAATCTATAGCTGCCCTGTACTTATCTAGCACTCTTCTCTCCTCCCCTTCCAATATCTTTCCCCACATGGCAGATAATGGGGTTCTCCCTTACCTGACATGATATTACCAGCCCGTTGACAAAGTCCCCAAAAACCCCGCTCCAGGGAACACACTCTATCTCTCATCTTCTTATCCTATTACAAAAAGCCGGTCAAATGTACTTACCGGAAGCACCCAAACCCCAAGAATGCCTTACCCCCATTTGCAGGGGCAGTATACCCTTACCTTCACTGGGCCCCTGAAGTACTTCATCCTGAAAACAGAGAAACGATTTTCCCACTTCAGACTTCACCTTTAAATTTCCTTACTCTGTGCCCTTCCTTACGTGAACTCTCGCCATTGTAGCGGGTGCTGGGCTGCACCTCATGCTGGAGCCGTGCTGCCCCCCCAACTACAGCCCCTCACAGCGAGAGACAGATGCCCTCGCTGTAGAAGCCTCATTCCCCAAACCCAGCCACCCCACTCTCCCCAGCCCCTTTGGGGTGGACCTTCAGCCTCCTAATCTCCTCCGGGAGAAGCAAGACCCCCTCCTTCAACTCTCCAACCTAAATTTTTTAAAAACACTGCAGAAGAAAGCCATGCTTTGTAACCCGCCCACAAACCCCCAAAGCAGCTCAGGGTCGTGCCCTACTACGACTGCCCACTGAGTATTTGAAGAAGAATTTGAAGGAATTAAAAAACACAGGGAGGTAGAAGAGTGTTGAATGAATAAAGAATCTTCAGGCCCGAAGGAGTTCTGCCTGTAAGAAGGTCCTTGTTTCCATTGGAGGGGATTTGTATAATTTTTAAAAACCGTTATTTTAAAAGAAACCACGAATTACATTCACATGAACATGGTTTTTTTGTTATAGTATCTATTGGGAGTTGTCTATGTTGAGTCTTGTCAAGGTCTGCACAGTGTCTTAGAGAGTTATCTATAACGACCAAGTTAAATTAAAGACTTTTCATCCCACAGACACGCGGGGTCTAAAAACTATACTGTATTGTATACGGGGTTGTAGTGTATGGCACAAGGTGTGGGCCAGTGCTTTGGTATTTAGGGGGCTCCACGACAGACACACAAATCCCAGGCTGTAAAATGGTAAGGGCATGACCAGTATTAATACATTAGTATGGTTTGTTTTTTCGGTAACTGTGGAGTTCCGGTATTCCCCATAACCCCGAGGTATTCGGCAAAATCATCTTTAATACAGTGGGAAACCTCAGTTTTTGATGCCCTGGTTTTTTTAGGATTCGTTTTTGACTACTTTTTTTTTTCAAAATTTTGTCCCAGTTTTCGTACACCACTCGGGGTTTTGTAGAGTTGACAATGATCTGCCGACAAATGCGTCCACCTGCCTGCCCACACAAAGCATCCCACGTGTTTTTTGTCAGCTGGCTTTTTTTCTCGTTTAATGAGTTTACCCGATGTTTCCAAAAATTTTGTAATACAAATCCTTGTTTTTAGTGCTTGTTTATTGAGTGCGACTGCTAAAAAAAACCACCATGGGGGGCCCAAAAAAGTTCCCAGTGCCACCCCTGATGAAGAAGGCAAAAAACATGAAGAATTCAAGAACAAACTCGTAGCAAGGTACGAAAGTGTTGCAAGCCGTGTCTGCAAATGTTTAAAACAATGCCCGCCCATTTTAGCAAAACTTAAAAAGATGCCCAAAAATGACCTCTCTGGACAGATTTTTTTGCAACAAAGGGCCAGTGACTCTCAAACTGGTCCTAGGCCAGTAAAAGACAAAGAAGGGGGGTAACCCAAATAGGGGGTTAAAACCGAAGTCCTTAGGAGGGATTCCCCCTTTCCCAAAAAATAACCTTCCTCCTCCCCTCCCTTCCTGTGTCTTCCATATGCCCCAAAAAGAGTCTTCAAAAAAGGTAAA
>NC_069449.1:32001394-32023470 GCF_026875155.1 Cherax quadricarinatus | reverse complement strand
TCGTGAAAGATGGTCATATTAGCTCACGTACGAGTTGCAGCAGATGTGCTGGACGCTCTCACTACTGAATGTATTGTGGACTGCTTGATGATATCCTAGTTGCCCTATTGGAGTCTCCTTGGAGAGCTGCATTTGTAAGGGTGATGGATAGTACGTTGGGGGTTGGCTGGAAATCATTTATTGAACATTTTGCTAGAAATCAGAAACACTGCAGGGCCAACTGTAGAAATCTAGCAGGAAACTGGACAAGTATTTCTACCAAGTGTCAGATGAACCACGCTTTGATGGATATGTTTGCCAGCCGGCCGCAAGCAGCAACAGCCTAGTTGACCAGGCAAGCACCAAGCAAATCTGGCACAGGGTTCGTCTCCAGGAGTAGAAAAACTTTCGAAACTCATCAAAGGTAAGAGTTGTTGGGTATATAGAGATGGTGGGTTATTTGTAGAAAGGGATAATTTGATCTTCCTCCGTGGCGTCTGTACAGTAGAAAAAAATAATCTAGATGGTGTTTTGTTCTTCCCAACAAAATGGTATTTGTGCGTGTGTGTGTGTGTGTGGTGTGTGTGTGTGTGTGTGTGTGTGTGTGTGTGTGTGTGCGCGTGCGTGCGTGCGTGTGTGTGTGTGTGTGTGTGTGTGTGTGTGTGTGTGTGTGTGTGTGTGTGTGTGGTGGTGTGTGTGTGTGTGTGTGTGTGCGGCGCGCGCGCGCGTACTCACCTATGTGTGAGTGCAGGGGTCGATTCACAGCTCCTGGCATCCGCCTGTATGTGTGTGTGAACTCACCTATATGTTAGTGCTGGGGTCGATTCACAGCTCCTGGCCCCCGCCTGTGTGAGAGCGAGAGCGCGAATGGTAATTACAGTTAAGACCTTCAGACCTGACCCTCCGCCACTAAGGAGGCCATCGTCAGAGTTACATCACTGACGTTCCGGGTCGCCGCCGCAAACGCATTACCAGCACTCGGAGTTTCGTAACGTTGGTGATTGTTCCGCGCTGCTCATAGCGTGTGGAAAAGACCCGCTCCGCTGAGGAGCTTAATGCTCCACACACCAGGAAACTGCAGCTTTGTTGGGAATAGCTCGTTATGTCGACGGGTGCTGGGAAGTTCAGCTTGTCTGAACGTGAGAGCAGTAAAAATGTTGGCCGAGTTTCAAAAATACAAGTCCAATTCAGAACTAACCCACAAAAAGGAGACGAAAACTTGACGTTTCGACCAGTCCTGGACCATTATCAAATTGCAGATTGAGCGAAACTCGTCTGGTTTTGTTTCCAGTTTGTGAAATTAGTTGTAAATTGGTGGTGTTGAACGATTTGGGGGGTTTTGTAGCAAGTGGAGGGGAAACCTTTGATAAAGAACGGAGATTTTAATGTTTAGGGGAAAACCCCATCATCACACGGGGCATAGCTGGGCGAAAGGGGGATTCTTGATTTTAAAGGATAAGGTAGGGGCCCCTACGGTCCCGCCAAGAAGCCAAACCCCAATAAAGGGGCCCTTTTATTGAAAAAACCCCCTAAAAACTCGGGAAAAAACACTTAAGCACCCCACACATTAAGCTTTCTCCAGTGAAATTTTAATTAAAAAATTATAGTTTTGTTGTCGGTGTAGATATTTCCCGTATGATGGATAATTATATGACGGGAACCCGTTTGGGTTTTAGGGGTTTCCAAATCCTGTATATAATTTTGACAGGAAACCTGTTTGGTGTTTTGTACCCGTTTATGATCCCATTTTTTTTCTAAAAATTTTGAACGGGGAAAATGACAGACAATTTTTACAAACCTTTACTTTAATTCAGTATACACTAATCTTTAAAACCCTTTTAAGCCTTAGATATACAAGTGTGTGTTATTTAATTGTTCCTTTAATATAAAAATGTGTGTTGGGTTTGTTACCCCTCTAATTTTCCCCAATTCTTTTTTGGGGGGCCAGGTCCCAGACTAGGCCTTGGGGTGATGATCCCGAGAACCGAAATTTGGGGATTGTTTATGGGCCCCACAAAGGGCAGAAATAAAACTTTTAATAATAACGGTTTTTCGCCCCTTGCGGGAGTTTTTTTTTAAGTTGTTTAGTGTGTTTAATTACTTTGTATCCATCCCAGGAACTTTTTGGAAGGGGGAAAAAGGCGTGTTTTACGGAAAACCCGGGAAAAATGTCATCAAAAAAGTTTTATTCGGACTAAGTATCTTTGTATTCTGTCCCGAGAGCCATAAAGAGATGAAAGGTAAAACGCTTTTAGAAAACAAAAAATGAAATTTAAAGGGACGTTTTGGGAAAAATTTTAGTGGGGGTTTAAGTATGGAGAGAGGGTTATAAAGGGGCCGCCACCCTAGTATATTGCCCGGTGACTGGTTTCCCAGCAGAAAAGAGGGGGGAAGAAGAGGTAAGGAGGGTAATAACCACATTGTTGACCAACCTACTTTTTGCCTGAAAAGTTTAAAACCCCTTTGGGAAACTACAAAATCCAATTTTGCTTGTCTGAGATTCTTGCGAAACACCCCAGACATGCTTTGTTTTTGGGCCCCGTATAACCCCCCCCGGCATACCCCGTTTCCCCAATGATCATGATAAAAAAAGAAACCCTTTTGAGGTTTTGGGTTTCTTCGTCAGAAAACACTGTTTTTTCCTGGCACAATTTTTGGGAAGATTTAACAGCACTATTCCCAGCCTAAAAGAGAGAGAATAAGTGGTTGACCCCCTTTTTTTGAAAGCTTAGTTACCACCCAATCATTTTTCCCTTTTTTGGTTGTTGATAGAAAAGATTTAAAGACTTATGATCTTTGTGAAGTAGATCGCCCCAAACCCCCCCCCGGTCACAGGTCTCGCACATTGGCCCTTAACTTTTTATTGGTGATTGAGTTTTTTTTATACTATTTTTTGTTTCCCCCGTTTTTCCCAATAAGTAGAAAACTGAACTTGTCCTCTTTAAAACATCATGTTGCCGGTGGCCTTTTGGGAAAAAATTTTGTCAAAATTAGAGGTTTGTGCCCTCAGTGGATGCCCCCTCGTACACTTTTTTGGTATCGCCCTGCAAAGGATGATGCGGGTTTTTTATGATTTATGTCTGCGTCAGCGTTTGGGAATGAGAAAGAGAACGGGGGCAAATAGTGGGGGCCCCTTTGGGAAAAAAAGGGCCTTTTTACTATGGTAGCCTCACTCTCGTTATTATCCCTTTGATTTTTTATTCTTTAAAAAAAAAATACCCCTAAAACCCCCTTTTTTCCCAAAAGCCAATGAAAGGAAGACCCTTTCCGAAACTCCCCTTAAAGTAACCTTTTTTGGTTCTCCCAAAAACCCAACACCTGCTCATATTCGGGTTTGTATAACCCCATAAACATTTTTTTTTTAAAATAAATTACATGCGGGCAAAATTTACATTAAATCTTCCCCGCCCCCCAATCTTTTTTTATTGTCTTTCATTTCTTATCCTCCCCCTCCACTTTCCCCCTCTCTCCTCTCCCCCTTTTACCCCTCTGTGCAACAAACTAGCCAAAAGGGGCTGATAAAGGGAAAAAGGGAAAATGTAATACCTGTTTAAAAGGGAAAGGTTTGACAGGCCCTTAGCTTCGAACTATAGCCAAAAAAAATTTTTTTCCCATAGGGGGGAAAATTTTCCCATAGGGGGAAAAATTTTATGAAATCAATTGCCGAACAAGTCGAAAAAATCTTCAAAAAGGCTTTAAATTGGGATTAATGAATCTCGCACGTTTTACAAAAAAGGCTTTCTGTTTACAAAATTTAAAAAACTTTCTCACAAAGGTTTTTAAGGGGTTAGATAAAAGGTATTGAGAAACATATTGTGTATATGGCCTTTAGTAAGAATTTCGTTTGGGTTCCAAATCAGAGGCTATTTGGGGAAATTTTTAAGGCACACGGAATGGGAGGAAAAATTTTTTTCCCGGGGTTGGATGGTTAAAGGAATAGGCAGCAGAGGTTTGCAAAAAATGGGGAAAACAGAATGGGGGTACGTCACAAGCGGTGTTCACGGGGGTTTGGGGGCCCCTTGTTAACAATTTTCCTTTAAACGACAAAAATGAGGGAATAAATAGCGACATACCCAAAAATTTGTTTTTTTTTTTTTTTTTTTTTTTTTTAATTCGCCGGTTTTTCCCCCGGGCCCGGGTTTTTTCCAAGTATTTGGGCCCCCGGCCTTGGCCCCCCCTATCGGGGGAGTTCCTCGAGCCCTAAGTCCCCCAGGGGGAGGAGAAAAAATTCCCCCCATTTTTGGGGCCCAAGTGTCCCCAGGCCTACCCAAAAGTCCCCCCCCCCCCTCACGGGGCTCTTTGGGGAGAACTAGGCCCCCTGGTCTCCATCTCCCCGCCCCAAAGGGGGCCCCGTGGGAAGGCAGTTTTTATAGCAAATTTGCTGATAACACCAAATAGACCGCCCAAAATTCATTTTTAATGAGGACACTAGAGCCTCCCGGGGATGATTTGAATAGACTAACAGTGGCCCGGAGAAGTGGCAGAGGCCATTTTAATATAGACAAGTGAAAAATTTCAAATTTTTAAAACGGGGAAAAATAACCATCCCACATTTTAAACAAAAATAATATAGACCCTTAAAATTTTTAGGATTTGGCAAAAAGGATTTAGGAGTTCTGGTTAGCAGTAAAAAAAACCCCCAGGACAACGGTGCATTATGTTCCCCAAAAAGCAAAACAGAATTTTTGGGCCCTTTCATAGCAAGAAGAAAAAATAAAAAAAGTCCCAATTCTTCTTCAGCTTTTTAAATCTTGGGTTAGGCCCTCATTTAGATTTTGCTGCCCCTTTTTTGGCCCCCCCGGGTTTTAAGAAGGGGAATAAAATGCCCCTGGAAAAAACCCGGAAAAAACCAAAAGGGAAGCCCAAATTTTGATCCCTTGTATCAAAAATCTTCCCTATGAGGAAAAACCCTGATAACCCTGAATCTCCCACTCTCTAGAAAGGCTTTAAGAATTAGGGGGGATATGATTGAGAGGGTAAAAAGGGGAAAAACGGGAAAATTTTTAAATAATGGGGTTGTCAAGGAAAGTCCGTGCTAAAAAATAATAAAAAGGACAGGACTCGCAGAAATGGTTTTAAATTGGAAAAAAATCAGATTCAGGAAGGATTAGGAAAGAAACTTTTGGGGTTTAATAAGTTGTGGATGAGGGGAAAACAAACTCCCGATACCCGTCATAGAAGCTAAAACTTTTGTGTAGTTTTAAAAATAGGTTGGTTTAAATACTTTGAGGGGGAAAATGGGTGGGTGGGGATTTTTGGCCCTTTCCTAGCTTGTGCTACTAGGTGGATGCAGTGTCCCCCCTTAAGGACGTGTCTGACCTCCCTAGGTCAAGGAAAAAAAATTGGTTTAAACCCAGGGGGGAAAATTTGGCCCTGCCTCAAAATGGGGCCAGTAGGCCGTTGCGGTTTTCCCCTTCTTTTTTTAATTTCCTTATTTTTTTCTGTGTATGTTACTCCCCTGATTAGGGTTTTGTAAGGCGCGGCCCCATGTACTCACATTTTTTGGGGTTCCCTTTGGGTCGAGTCATGCCCCTTGTTTTTTGGGTGTGTGTGGGGTGTGAGGTGGGGGACGTGGTTATTAGCTCTGTGAAAAAACCTTTTTTGTGTGCCTCTGTAAACTGAACCGGGATCCCCTCTCTTTGAGCAATTTTAACCAGCAGCTAAAGAAAAAGAGCTCAGAGTTGCAAAGATGGAGATACGGCGTTTTAACGGAGGAGAAAAAAGAGATTCGTTTTAATCCCCCTGTTGTGGCCCCCATTTTAAAGGGGGTTTGGTCAGGGGGCCGGGCCCAAAATGGAACCAAGCTGAAGATCAAAAAACGGGGGGAGAGGCGAAACAACGAAAAAACCAGAAAAACTACCGGGGAAACCCCCCCAACCCATTCCCCCGGTTGCTCCCTGACAAAGGGTGAGTGTTTTTACGGGGAATCCCCAAAAACGAGCACCAAAAAAAGAATTGGCAGACTTTGAGTGAGAAAACCCTAGAAACCCCAACGGGACCATCGAGAAGTCTTAAACCGAATTCTAAAAGGGTGGTGTAATGCTACCTGGCAAAAATGGAGTCGACAAACTCGGAGCTCACGACTGACGCCCCAAAGGAAGTTTAAAAAACTTGTTTCTTGTTGGGGATACCAGTTTTGGAAACATGGTGGGGCATTCTGCTTAAAAGGATAGGAGTTTGGAGGCAGAGAGTGTTTTTTCCCCCTGGGGCTGGGTTGAAGGATATTTTTTAGCCGTCGGGGATGACATCATGAGAGTAATGGGAGCAACCCAAATTATCTGTCTAAAGTGTGGAGGCAACGATTTTGGGGCAGACTTTAGGAGTGGGGCCCCTGTTTCCCGGGTATAGGTCAGCAATAGAAAAAATTAGGGGGGAAGGGGGGAAACCTGTCTTATGTGGCTTTTTGCCAAGGAGAGGAGTTGGAAATGAAGGTTTTTCCAGACCCAATTTGGGTTTGCCCAAATTGCGGGCGGGACAAATATTTGTAAGGAAAATGCAGTAAAATTCTTTTGACAATGGGACCTTTTTCTATGGCAGAAATGCCCATGTATCCCAGGGAGGGGGGTTCCCATTTTTATTTTGGTGGGGGGGTGGAGCATTTGGCCAAACGAGTGGGGGGAGCTTTTTAGGTTTTTAAAACCAAGGAATAGTTAGGGGTTAGGGGTTTTTTGGGGGGAAAAACTGTAAAAGTCGAAAGGGTTTGTAAATGAGTACTAGGAGAAATAAATAGGCGAAATGAGGTGGTTTTGGGGAAACCCAGTGGAAACTAATTGACAAGGACATAATAAAGTTTAGTGGAAAAACAAAAAAAGGGAGCAGGAAAGGGGTTTTTAAAGAGAGGGGGGGGCTTTAAAAAATTTATTAAAAACAAAAAAAAATTTCGCGGTGTAGGAATAAGATGGCCCGATTTGAGACAAAGTTGCTAGTCCCAGGTAACAAGCTTTTTATTTCCCCTTACTGAGACGGGGTTTTAAATTTCCCCAAAAAGGGTGGGGAATCCCTGCAGAATGTCACACCCGGGTTTTTAAAAATTTTTTCCCAAATAGATAGAAGTGTGGAAAAGGGGGGTGGGGGGGCATTTGTTGCCCGAGATCGCTTAAAAACTGTTGCATAAAAAAGGGGATTAAGTCTGAAGTAAACCTTTCAGAGTCCCGGATAGAATTTTCAGAGGGGCTGGGAAAATTTTAAATTTTTGTGTGATATACCATCCCCAAATTTAGAAGGGCCGGGGAGAAACCCATATGGGAAGGGAAAAATTTTTAGGGGCCCCAAGGCACGGAATTTAAGTAAGTTTAAATTTTAGGAGACTTTAACTTTAGTCCCTATTGATTGGGAAATTTTTTTGACTGGGAATTTAGAAATCATACGAAAATTCTTAAAGCAGTTCAGGGTTGTTTTTTGAAGCAGTTTGTGCCGAACTACAAGGGGTAATAACCTGCCCTTTACTTAGTTTGGCCCAAAAAAGAATCCCCTTTTTAATAATTTAAAAAGTTTCAGAGGAACTGGGTGCTAGCCCACCACAAAACAATTTGATTTACATTGAAAGGGAATTTGGGTAGTAGGGATAACTCAGTAAAAAAGTCCCAGAATTTTTGCTTAGCAGATTACGATGGGCTTAGAGAAAACTTATATTCTTTTGACCTGGGGTAAGAAGAAAAGGGTATCAATATTTACAGTTTTTGAACACAATACATTCTGCTCAGAGAAGTTTATCCCTTACAAAGAAATTTTTAAAACAAAAAAAAAATGACCCCAAAAAGGAAAGGAAAAATAGGCTGAAATAAAAATTTGGCATAAGAAAGGAATTTTAGGGGATAACAAAAGAGGCGAGGGTTTATCTTTTGAATCAGTATATTGACATTTAAAAGGGACATTTAAAAAGGGGATAAAAAAGCTAAAAAGGGGCTATGAAATTAAAGTTGCTAGGGATTCTAAAAAAAACCCCAAAAAATTTTTTCCAGGTTAAAATAGAACAAAAATCAAAGAAAAAATAAAGGGCCCCTTAAAAATAACTATGGGCATTTTTAAATGGGCAAAGAGAAAGAAATGTGCCCCGGGTTTTAAAAAAATTATTTTCTCTCGGTTTTTACAACCCGGAAAAACCCCTAACAATATTCCCCGGGAATTTAAATTTTTTTTGTGGGCCAGAAGAAAAAAATTAAAGTAACACCACAGTCACTAGTGAAATGGTTGTGAAGCAGATAGACCGACTGAAGCCCAAAAAAAAACACCGGGGCCTGATGAGGTTTTTTTCAAAAGGGTTTTTAAGGGAATTTCCCCCAAAAAGGGGAAATCTGGAACCCCTTAACTAATAATTTTTTAATTTTTCTCTTCAAAAAAGGGGTAGTTTTTGATAGGGGGAAAAGGGGGGTAATTTAATTCCTATTTTTTTAAAAAAGGGGGCCAATCGTTCCGTCAAAAATTTCCGCCCAAAAAGCCGGAAAACCCCAATTTTTAGGCAAATTACTAGAATTCCCCCTTTTAGCTGAGGGTTATAAGAAACCATCTCGATAAACAAAAGCTTTATTAATGAAACCCGCATGGATTTTACAAGAGGCCGGCTTTTTATAAAATAATTTATTAACTTTTTTTAGTAAAGCTTTTGAGGCTGTTGACCACGTAAAGAATTTGATATTATTTACTTTGATTTTAGTAAGGCATTTTATAGAGTTCCGCACCAAAGACGTTTAAGAAAGTAGCAGCTCATTAAACAAATTGGGGGGAAAAAGGGGCCCCTCCTGGATCGAATCAGGCTCCCCAGACAGGAAGCAAGAGTGTCCATAAATGGGGTTAAAACCGAGTGGGGATCAGTAACAAGTGGCGTTCCACAGGGACAGTCTTGGGCCGTTTTTTTGTTTTTAATAAATATCAATGATCCCTTTATGGGAAAGGAAAAATTTCTATGGGGTAAAAAAGAGCAAATTCGCCGATGACAAAGAAGTATAGGATAATTGATTCAAACGTAGATGTTAAGGGGAAATTCAGGAGGAATTTTGACAAACTCTACTCTTGGTTTAGAAAAGGGGGCCCGATGCAGTCCCAAAGTAAAAAAAGCAAGGTTCTGAAGCTCGGGAGTGTTTCCTAAACCCCAGCAACCCCTTTTTAAGTTAAATAATGGGAAAGTTAGCCATAAAAGATTGCGGAAAAGGGCTTGGGGGGTTTTTGGGAAAACAAAAACCTTAAAAGACAGCAATGCCTAAGCGTACGTAATAAGGCAAAAGGAAATTTCTGGGGTTTATATCAAAAAGTTTTAAAACCCAAAAGGGAAGGCCCCAAAGGGCTTCCTTGCAGCTTTAACCTCATTGTTAAGGGTCACCCGATTATGCAGCTCAATTTTTGGTTTTCCTATTAAGAAAAGGACATTAAAATTTGTTTTGAAAAATTTAGCGTAGGAAAGACTAAATTTTTTAATTGCATTAGAAATTTTTCCTTTTGAAGAAAGATTTAAGACTCCCTTTAATTACATTCATTGTTAGACAAAGAAAAGAAGGGGGACCTATTTGAAGTGTAAAAAGTAAAATAGGTATTTATAAAGGGATATTAAAAAGGTCTTGAGGGTATCTCTCCATGAGAGGGAAAACCCCCGGGAATTTGGGTTTAAATTAGAAAAAAGTTTAGTTTTAGAAAGGACATAGGGAAATTTTTGGGTTTGGGAAAAAGGGTAGTTGATGGGGTGGAACAGGTTTTACCTAGTTGGGGGTTTTGAGGCTTTGGACTTTGGGTAGTTTTCAAAATTTTGGTTGGAAATTACAGAGTGGGGAAAGGGGGTTTGGGTTTGAGTGGGACTTGCACATCAGAGCTTTTTTTCTTGGGGTTGGGATTGAAAATTTTGGGGGGGCCAAAAAGGGGGGGTTGGATGAATTGGGAAAAAGGGCCTGCCTAGTATGGGGGCCCAAAAAGGGCCCCCCTGCAGTGTTCCTCCTTTTTTTATTTTTTCTTATTTTGTGCGTGTGTGTGTATAATTTAAAGACACATCGTGGGTTTTTTCCCCTGATTGTGTGATTAAAAAAAATTATGTTGTGTCTCGGACATTTTTCGTTTAAAGCCCCTTTGGGGTTCTGGGTTTAAAAGCAAAAATAAAAAATCTTTTTTTAAAGGAAATTTTTTGTTCTCGTGCACGCGTTCACCCTTTAAATAAAAAACGTATGTAGTTTTTTTTTTCAACCTTTTTGAATAACCAAAAATCTCAAAACCCGTTTTATATTTTAAAAATTTTAAAAAAAATTTTTTTTTCAGTCCAAAAATTAAAATTTTTCTTTAAAAAAGAATTTTGGGGTTTGCGTGAATGTATGAATATGTAGAGGGTTTAAGGTAAAAAAAATTAAATTTAAGGTTTGCTCTATTTAAAAATTTTTTTTGCTTGATGCAATTTTAAATTATTAAACAAGTGGGATCCTTTCCTGCCCGGTTTTTGTTTTTGTGGAGTGGCTTTGGATGCAGGGGACAAGTTACCCCACTGACCAAACAAAAGCTAAAAGTGACTTTTGGTCTTTTTTGTTGAAAGGGGCCCCCTATTAATACGTTTAAAGGTGATACTGAGCAGGGTTTCCAAAGGGTTTTTTGATTTCCCACCACTATTGGTTTTTTACCCTTTTTCCCATTTTGTAGACAAAAATAGTGCTATATTCTTGTACTGAAAATTTGGGTTTGTAGTTATCTATATATTTTAAATGCACGTCCAAATTTGGGGCTCCCGGAGCTGTACTGCACCAAATTTAGTATGATTATGCAAAGATCGGGATTCGGCTTCCAAAACCCAGGCATAGGGAATTTCGACCCTTTATTGTGATTCTTGGTCAATCCAAAAATTTTATTTAAAGGGGTTTGGTTAAGGACGGGACAGAAAAAGTCGTCAATTTTCCCTTTTTTGTTGCAGGGTAAGTTTGGAATTCACTTGCGGTTTTTAATTAATTTTTTTGTGAAAAGCCCGGGAATAATCATGCACCGAACCCTACTCTGAGGGAATTTTTTAGTAAGCTGAATGAACGAGAAAAAGGGGGGTTGACAACCAGGGATTTTTATCCTTGACTTCACAGTACTAATTTGTTTATGCTAAATTAAATTTCATTCTTTCCCTTACATGAATACAGTTTTACTTCAAAAGTCGGATTCAGAAAGGGGCTTAACCTCTCCCGGGAAAAACTGCCAATGAAAGCAAGCTAAAAATTCCAGTTTTATTGGGGGGATAAATAACCGCAAAGGGAAAACCAAGATATCATTACTTTTATTCCTGTTCCCTGTAAACTTGCAAAATTGGCGAAATTTTTTTTCCCGAGACTCGAAACTTGACTGTTGGGATTCTTTAAATTTCCAAATTCTTTGGGGGGGGAAAAGAGCTAATAAGTAAAGAGTGGGATATTCTCGAACCCTTTTTCACACTTTGCTTTTCCCGTATAGCCCCAAAAAACTTCCACTGGTTTTGGTCCCATAGCTCAGGGTATCACCCTCGATATTTCTTGAGGGATATGTCCGGGGGAAAACACAAATAAACCTTATTATCTCATGCCGGTGATTTTTTCATTGCTTTATTTATTCCGTAGGCGCTCGCCGCAACTCTCGGGGTTTTTCACATTTGGGAAAAAATATCGACAATTTTACTTTCATATTTTCATTTTTTGGAACCAGAAGGGAAAAGAATGTGAAAAATGTTTGTATCATAAAGAGAAGGGCCCTTTTTTCTTCGTAGCACGAGGAACAAACCCCTAAGTAAAAAACCCATGGGTAAAAAGCATCCATAATGGGGGTGAGTAAAATACTCTGGGGGAAATGGTAAGCGGATAAGGGATTTTGAGCAAAAATATGCGCATTTTAAATGGGGGTTTCCCCAAGGTTTGGTTTTGTTTAAAACTTTGATTTTACCCGTAAAAGGGTTAGCACCTTATCCCCAAACCCCCCAAAATATTTTAAAAGAAAGTTTAAAGGGCAAACTCGAGGATGACAATTATTTTTCGAGGTTTCAGGGCGTTTCAGCTTTCCCCTATTTAGGTTAAGACCCCTCATCTTTTTTAGAAAAATATAAAATTCCCAAAGGGCAAATTTTTAAATAAACTGTTTAGGGAAAAAAAATTTCCCGAGTAATTTTAAAAAATTTTTGGGGGGTTTGGTTGGGCGCTTTGTAGATGTTTAATGTCGCTTAATTATACTGTTAATACATGCGTACACACACACACACAAACACACCACACACACACACACCCAACACACACCCAACACACACACACACACCATACATACATACATACTACACCACACACACACATACCACATACACACATACACACATACACACACACACACACTACACACATACACACATACACACATACACAACCACACACACACACACACACACACACACACACACACACACACACACACAAAACACACACGTTGTGAAGTGTTTTATTTTCGGTTTACTAGGAAAGATGGTTGTGTGGGGGTTTTCCCAGTTTTTACCACCCCGGAGAGGCCAGTTGGGGTCTGCATCCTCTCCTTCATATCCTTTTTCTTGCTGCCCCCATTATATGGGTCCCGGGGATAAAAACAAAAAACATTATACGATTTTTCACACACGGGAATAAAAGAAGAATATCGAGCACTGTTGATGGGGGGGGGATTCTTACCCTGGTGTGGGAGGGGGGGGGTTTTTTTACCCAGTTTCGAGTTATGTTATGTAAGGGATAAGCAGTAAACCCCTAGGGATCATAAAACACGGGGAGTGTAGAAGCGTCGGGTTCGATCTTAGGAAAGGGAAGGACAAAATTCTCCCTTGGGTAAAGAGCCTCCACCGATTTTATGGAACCTCCCTGCGGGGCCTTGTCCCTCGGTTCCGCCAGGCGTATGAGAAAAATTTATATTATATCTCCTTAATGTGTGGGGCGGGCAAAAACCCGTGCCCGTGGCGAGGCCTACAGTGACCCGTTGACTTTTTGTGATCGCAGTGGGGGTTTGATGAAAGTTAAATGGAGTTTTGTTAAGTAGAGGTGGGCCCGCAAGGGTGAGTCACTGTGAAAATGTTGCACGGTAGCCTGGAGCCCTTTCCCCGTGTTGTTGCTGCGCCAGCCTCCCCACCCCCACCTTTGCTGCCTCCCCCCCAAAAAAAGCAAACCTCCACACTATATACGACCACACCTTTATCCCCAACAGCAGTGTGTTACATTTTTTTAAAGAGAGTGTGTTTCCTATAGTGTGCATTCATATGGGGGATATACACGAGTGTTATGTCATTCACATTGTAGTTTGTTTTGCCCCCAAAGGGGTATTTATGTATACGCTGAATGCATGTGGTTTGGTGTTTTGTATATCTGAGTATGTGTAGGACAAAAGGTTATTGTATACACCCAAAAGACTTTGTGTATGTACGCCGAAACGCTTGTATAATAATATATATATATATATATAAAATATAAAATTAATTATATATATATTATATATTATATAATATATATTATATACACACACAAAAGTCACAGTAAAACGGTGATTTCAGAATATGCAAAACAACCCACTCTAAAGAATAGAGAAATTTCCCAAACCATTCGGATCTCACATTATAAGGAACTATGAAAATAAAAGCTCCAAAGGAAGCAAATAAGGGGGCTGGCCAACACCTCACATCGATCCCACAACGGTTAAAAACCTGCGCGCGCCGACCCAACGGAAAGTTTCCTTTTTCACAACTCGCCCACAACTATTCTACCCAAGAAAATTTAAAATTATTTTCCAGTGTTTATTAAATTTTCCCAAATTCTATTAATTATAATGGATCTAATTTATATAAAACCAAGAAATATTCTTTGCCAAAACTGCTTTTTTTTTGAAACAAATCAATTAATTCCTGTCGACCATGGGCTTGCTTGTACTACTTTCTAACTTTTTTAAAAAACAATTGGATGGTTTTTAAATTTTTACATAATAAATGAGAATTTTTGGGAAACTTGCCGTTCTAAGCTATATTTTTGTTTTTTTAAGCTTATTCGAGATTTTTACCAGTTTTACCGTAAAAACTTTTTTCCAAATTTTAAAAGGAATCTTTTAAAACACATCCATCACATTTGGGGGGGAATTTTTTATCAAAAGTTTTTTTACTGTATCAAGATTTTTTTAATTTCAACTTTAATATTAAAAAATCTTAAGAAAAAAGGCAATCAACCAAGTTTTTATGTAAGGGAGAACCCAAAAATTTTTAGTTGAATAAGGCTGGTTGTCCCTTTTTGGATTGTAAAAAGTATTTCTAGAAACTTTAAAAGATTTATCAATTACATTTCTTGGGTATTTTAAATCATTACCTATTTCATAAATTTTGGATATTTCCTCATCTATGAACCAGTTGGTCGGCGCGCTTCAGGTGTTTAACCGTTGTGGGATCTGATAGTGAGGTTTTGGCCAGACCCCTTATATAGCTTCCTTGGATGCTTTACTTTCATAGTTCCTTGATAATGTGAGTAGTCACGAATGCGCTTGGAATTTCTCTATTCTTTCAGAGTGGTTGTTTTGCATATATATGTACTTAGCTCTGTGAAGACCTGTTTGTGTCTCTCTGTGAATCTGAACCAGGATGCCCTCTCTTGAGCAATTTTACCAGCAGCTGAGAGAAAGCTCAGAGTTGCTAAGAGGGAGATACGGCGATTAACGGAGGAGGACAAGAGGATTCGTAGTAATCCTCCTGTTGTGAGTCCCCAGGTTGTTATGGGATGAATTGTAAAGGACCTGCCTAGTATGGGCCAACAGGCCTGCTGAGTTTTTCCTCCTTTCTTATGTTTATTTAATATATATATATATATATATATATTATAAATATATATATATTATATATATATTATATATTTTTTTTATTATCACACGGTCCGTTTCCCCAAACCAAGGCAGGGTGCCGAAAAAGAAAAACTTTCACCATCATTCACTCCATCACTGTCTTGTCAGAAGGGTGCTTTACACTACAGTTTTTAAACGCAACATTAACACCCCTCCTTCAAGTGCAGGCACTGTATTTCCCCATCTCCAGGACTCAAGTCCGGCCTGCCGGTTTCCCTGAATCCCTTCATAAATGTTACTTTGCTCACACCCAACAGCACGTCAAGTATTAAAAACCATTTGTCTCCATTCACTCCTACAAACACGCTCACCGCATGCCTGCTGGAAGTCCAAGCCCCTCGCACAAAAACCCCCTTTTAAACCCCTCCCTCCAACCCCTTTCCCTAGGCCAAACCCCTACCCCCCCTTCCTTCCATTTACAGACTGATACACTCTTGAAGTCATTCTGTTTCGCTCCATTCTCTCTACATGTCCGAACCACCTCAACAACCCTTCCTCACCCCTCTGGACAACAGTTTTGGTAATCCCGCACCTCCTCCTACTTCCAAACTAACGAATTCTCTGCATTATATTTTACACCAACACTTGCCCTCAGACATGGGCATCTCCACTGCCTCCACCTTCTCCTCGCTGCAACATTCATCACACCCACGCTTCACACCCATATAAGAGCGTTTTGGGAAAACTATACTCTCATACATTCCCCTCTTTGCCTCCAAGGACAAAGTTCTTTGTCTCCACAGACTCCTAAGTGCAAACCCCTCACTCTTTTTCCCTCATCAATTCTATGATTCACCTCATCTTTCTCCCCCACCGCTGCCCACGCCCCAACCCCCTTTTACCCAAAATACTTTCCCTCCTCCTTATCCCCTCCTCCAATCTGAAAATTCAATCTTTCATACCTAATCTTTTTTATCCCAAAAACCTTTTTATCTTTCCTGTTTTCCCCCTTTTAAATTTTTCTTTTTTTTGGCACACCCAAACCAAATTATCCCCCAATCCTGAAAACTTCTCTTTAGAATCGCCCAAAGGAGCACAGTGTCTCAGAAAAGAGAAGCTGTGACAACCCCCACTATATATATTATAAAAATTATAATATATATATATATATATATAATAAATAATAAAATGTCGTGCAAATATTAAAACGGGTCAATAGCAAAAAGGCTCGTTTAAAATTTTAAGGGTCCTTTCTAAAAATTTTCTCCTGAAACTTTTAAAAGATAATTTTTTTTTCATTAATATTAAGGTTTAAAAAAATTTAAAATTTTTTTTTGGGCCCCAAAAGCCCCCCAAAAAATTATTTAAATTTTTCAAAAAATTTTAATTTTACCAAAACCCCAATAAAAAAATTTTTTTTTTTTAAAATAATTTTTTCAAAAAACCTTAAAAAATTTTTTTTCTTAGGCAGAAATTGTTTTTCCCGAAAATTTTGGGCCAAACACCAATTTTTTGGTTTTTTTAAAATTTTTGGCCCAAAAAAATTGGTTCATTTAAAAGAAGTTTTTAAATTTTTTTCCAAAATTTTTCCCCAATATTTAAAAATTTTTATTTATTTATTAATTTTAAAATTAAAAAATTTTGTCCCCCAGAAGAACCTTTAAAATTAAAAACCCTTTTAAAAAATTTTTTCCCCAAACCAATTAAATTAAAAAATTTCCTTATTTAAAATAAAAAAAAATAATTTTTTTTGGTTACAGAAGTTTTTTGGAAAAATTTCCCAAAACCTTATTAAAAGGCGTTTTTTAATCCAAAAAAATTTTTAAAAATTCGGCCCCCCCCCCCCCCCCCCCCCCCCCCAAAAACCCCCCCCCCCCCCCCCCCCAAAAAACCCCCCCCCCCCCCCCCCCCCCCCCCCCCCACACCCACACACACAACACACACACACCACACACCCCACAAAAAACACACAAAACACACACACAACCACCCCACACCAACAACCCCACACCGCTACCTAAAGGTTTTGGAAGGGACAGCAAATGAAAGTCCCAATTTTTAAAAAAAAAAACGGGACACGTAGTTAAACTACGGGCCCCGGGTTCACGACATGTTTTGGGTATAAAGGGTCATTTAGAAGATTTTTCAGGAGAAGAGGGGGAAAAAACCAAACCAAAGGAATGAGTTTTATCAACGAAAACCCACCCGGGTTTAGGGAGGGGAAACCCTGTGTCACAACCCTCTGGTTTCTGTGACGGGCAGGGACAGCAGAAAATTTTTTGGGTTATCCGGGGAAATTTTTCCCAAAACAGGGCTGCTGTGTATGATTTTTAATATAACTGTATTTGTTATACCTGAAAAAAATTTTAATTTAATTGAAATTTTGTGAGAGAGAAAAGGGGGGGGTTTAGATTGCATTTTTTTGGGAAATGTTAGAAGGCTTTTTGGCCCAGGGTTTTTAAAACGCAAAATTTAGTACAACAGCGGGACGACCAAGCAGGGGAACGGGGAAAGGGGCACTATAAGGGATCAGGGTAATACATGTCAGGAGACAACAGACGATCATGGTACGGGTCAGAGTGGGCGCCTGAAAACGGGGGGGTGCCACAGGGGGGCAGTCCTAGGACCGGTTCTTTTTTTTGGTATTTTTTGAACAAACCCAACGGAAAAGGGAAAAGACCCCCGAAGGGTTTTTCCCCGTTTGCAGGTGATGCAAAGTTGATGAGGGGGAATTCAGTTGGGGCGGGACCAGGCAGAAACTACAAAGGGATCTGTACAGGGTGAAGGCCCGGTCCCGCAACTGGACCTGGGTTCAAAAACCCCCCCAAATGCAAAGTCCCTGGGAAATTGGGAAAACCCCAAAGAAGACCATAGAGAAAATTCTAGGGGGCCAGAACTACAAACTTTAAAATCCCAAAAAAAGGAACTTGGGGGGAATATAAAAACCGGGGGGACATCTAAGGGCCATCAACCAAAAAAACTGGGTTTCAGCATTTGGGCGCTTTAAAAAAACCCCAAGAACAGCAATTTTCCCACATTTAATAAGGAAAACGTTCGGACCCCGTACACTTTTACGTTTGGCCCCTATTGGGGTATTCGGGACCAGTTTGAAACCCACACTAGCCCAAACATTTTTAAGGAAAATAGAAAAAAGTGGGAAGGTTTTTCAAAGACAAATCCAGGAGGCCCAAGGGGATGTCCCACGAAGGGTAGGTTAAAAGAAATCGACCTGGGCAACACTGGAAGAAAGGAGAAAGGGGAAAAATGGGAAAAAGACAAAAAATGAGAGGAATCGACAAAAGGGGGAAATAGACAGGATGTTCCCGGAATTTGGGCCCCACACCAAGGGGGCACATTTGGGGAAAAATTGGGAAGGGCTCTGATAATCACAGGGATTTAGGAAGTATTTTTTTAGTCAAAGTTTTCAGGAAGTGGGAAAAGTCTGGGGGAAAAAGATGTAGGGAGGGAGGATCCATACTTAACTTTAAAAAGGGGGTATGATAAAGCTCATGGAGCCGGAAGAATGGGCCTAGTACGCCCTAAAAAGGGGGGAGCCCGGGGGCTGTGATTCGGGGCCTCTGCAACCACAACTAGGTGAGTTTCATACATTAGAGATGGGGCGAAAATTTAAAAAAATAAAATTGCCGATACCGATACACTTTTTTGGTCGATACTGAAATATCAGAAATTGGGTGATGTTTGGGACTGATACCCTTTTGAAATTTTTGAACCGTATATACAAACCAAAGGGTTATATCCACATACCCAGAAGTATGTAAAGTTATACATAGACGTTTGTTTTAGGGCGCCGAGGAGTTTTTCCCCGAAATCAATGTTATAAAGGGAAAATTTAAAAAATTTTTAAGTTAATGTGGAGGGAAATTTCAGCCAAAGACCCTACATACAGTGAAATAACTTGGGTTAGCCGGGGAGATAAGGGTTCCCCCTTTTGGGGGTAAAGGTTAAAAAAAAAGAACTTTAAAAGGTTCCTATGTTTTATGAACGTTTTTGTTCAGTCTTCCCCCTGTTTTCTTTTTAAAACTTAAAAGAACACTTTGAAAGGGGGTTTTTCCCCGGTTTATCTGCTTCACTTCGCGCGGGGCAAATTTTTTAAAAAAAGTACACGAAGGTTTGGAACTGTTTTGATACTGATGAAAAGATCCTTTAAACAAAACAAATTTGAAACCCTATGCCCGTTTTTCCCAAGGGATTGTGGGGATCCTTGGGGATTTGGATTCCCCCGGTTTTAAAACAGGGGTTTACAAATATAGGAAATGCAGGGTCCCGTGGGATTAACAAGTTTTTTTACGTGTATGCAGGAAAAAACTTTGTAATTTTTTTTAAGATATTTGGATTTAAAATTGGGAGGAAAAGAGGTTTGCTTTTTTAAAACAATCTTGAACGCACCTTGTCTTTGATTTGTTTTTTACTGGCCTAAGATTTTAATTTTTTTTTAAAGTGGTTGTTTTTGAAAAAGTGTGATTATCCCCAACCACAAAATCGAAAAAATTTATTTTGGATTAACTGAACGCTTTTCCCTTTTTGTCAAAAACCCATTTGAAAGGGAGGTTTAAAGAAATTTATTTAAAATAGACTCAAAAATACACACAGGGGGGTTGGGGAGATATGGCAGGAAGTGTAAAACAAACCCAGTGAAAGGCATCTGTGGTCCAAGATTATTCAACTCGCTGCCCGCAGCTATCAGAAACATGGGAACAAGTGTACAAGACTTCAAGAGGAAAGTTGACCACTATTTCCGCCAAGTATCAGATCGAGCAGGATGTGATGGCCATGTGGGCTAGCGGGCCATTATCAGCAGCAGCGTAGTTTGAGCAATCAACAGTGATGGCCTGGGCCCTGGAACTTAATAGATTAATTTTAGTGTTGTCTTGAAACTTAATTGATACTTGGTTGATTTATTATAGTGGTATTTTGCCGTTATTTTGAGCTGGAAGATGAACTGGCATTTAAGTAAAGGAATTGAAGGAATGGCAGAGGAGTGGAATTAGGGGTGATTATTAAAGAACCCTACGGAAGGTGGAAGGTGTCATGGTGGGGGTTATGTTGGTGCTCGCATCCCATGCAAAGTGATGTGCATAGTTATAAGAGATAGACACCTAGAGTGAACATAGTGTACTCGGGGCAACATACGAATTCAGAGAGGGAAAGTCGTGTTTTGAACTTAATATGAAACGATAATAGGGAATAGAAATGTGGGAGGATTGCATATCCCTCGACTTTAAAGAAATCTTTTTACACATTATTACGCGGAAGACAAATAAGCAACTCGAAAGGCTTGCCAAAGTAAACAAGGCTAAAATATTGGCAAAGGAATACCTAAACAGTAGAAAAACATCCTTTGTGAGGGACGAAGTATCAGAATGGGCGAGCGTAACCAGTGAAGTCCAGCAGTGTTCACTTCTGCAATACATTGGTCCTAGTTTATGTAAATAGATTCCCAGGAGGCCATGAATCGTGCGTAGCAGTGTTCTCAGACGAGCCAAAGCTCATGCTGAGAATGCAAATCGATGAGGACTGCCGAAGATTACAAGATAGCCTGAAACGGCTACAGGAATGGTCGATAAATTGGCTACTGGAATTTAGTTCCAGCAAATATAAAGTAACGAAAATGGCCGAGGAAGTAAAACAAACTTAGCAAAACGTACCACAGAAACAGTGAGAAATATCAGAGAGTTATCACACGAAATCTACCGCCGGAAGAAGATATAAACCGAATAACGTCGATGACTTGTGCTAAGTTGCAAATATAAACATGGTATTGAGGACGCTATGAAAAATCGTGTTCACAGAAATGCAGCAAATGTCGAACATATTTTCGAATAAGCGGCTTTGGCGTCAAACCTTCAGCGAGTACAACAATGAAAACCGGAAAGGTGCAAAGCTTTTCACAAGGTTGGTTCGGGTGAAAAATAAAAGCTCTAAATCAAGAATGCAAATCAAGAAGCTTACTCCGGAAAGAGGAAGTGGACGAGGTAGACACATGTTACCGGTAACTGCGTAGCAGGAGAGAATACAAACCGAGGGGAGAGGGGCTTCCAGCGGAGATATAATACCCAAATGACTGTCGGAGACAAGCACTTTTACAACAGCGGTATAATAAAGTGAAGCAGATTATAGTGAAATAGTGGAAGCTGTAACAACTCACAATCAGTCAACGTGAATTAATGGTTGTTTATTTTGTGCTCATATAATGAATTTGTTGTGGTTCTGTCGATGACTTGTAGCACAGTCTGAGCCAGTGTTATTTTTTGTATCATTGTGGTTGTTTATTGGCGAAGCCTCCTTTCCTCTTGGTGTTGCTACTCGTAAACGCATCTTCAAGAACAAATGCTAACTTAAAATTCAGTGAATAGGCCTGCATCAACACGCTACCTTTCCTCTGAGAAAACTTCCCCTCAATTTATCTGTTGCTGCTCTTGCAACATTTCATAGCTCCTGATGCACGAAGATGTGTGAAGGATCTTGAGCTGAAGATTTCCATCCCCCTTGGCTTGTCTTGCATTGTTAAGATCGCCTGTCTGCGATTGCTTTGTTCGGTAAAAAAAATAGCTCGGTAGTCGACCGTTTCCTCGGCACTTGACCAAACAAACACAACCTGTCAGAACATGTGCGTCAGTCTCCCTGCAATTGCTGCTCAGTCGAGAACTCCGCTGAACTTCAATGTAAACTATTTCGTGTTTCTTCGCATTTTTTGGGTGTTTTTTTTTTTTGTATTTGTATAAATAAGTCAGCTTGGTGCCTAAGAAGATTAGTGATAACAGCCAACCCAAAAAAAAAATTGGTTAGTGTGTTTGCCCTACCACCTCCGCCTCTCCATATAATATGCCCTTTTATTAATTTCGGCGTCTTTATTGTGCTTCTAGGTTATCTATTGTATTTCTGATATCAAGATGGAATAAATGTGATAGATAACCTTTATTATTAATAGTATTAGCGTAATTATACAACATTGTATTTATGCCACCCCTAGTATCTGGGTATCAAGATGACTTATCAGATACTGAATGCTGCTGCTGCTGGCCCCTCTCTCTCTCTCTCTCTTCTCTCTCTCTCTCTCTCTCTCTCTCTTCTCTCTCTCTCTCTCTCTCTCTCCTCTCTCTCTCTCTCTCTCTTTTCTCTCTCTCTCTCCTGTAGCTCCTCCCACTTCGGATCCCTCTTATATTACGCTTGCTTTCCATTTTGAATTTTTATTCACACAAAAAATAGAGGATTTACTGTTATGTAGACTGCTGCATTATTGAAAAATGGTATAAATAATAGCACATTTGTGAAAGCATATTAGACGCCCAGTTGACGTGTATAGGACGCGTGACGTGATTAGT
>NC_069449.1:31906551-32000894 GCF_026875155.1 Cherax quadricarinatus | reverse complement strand
CAAACAGATAGGGGGGGGAAATGTTTTTTATTTTTTCCCAAAAATGTGTAAATTTTCCCTTTCCCTAGTAATGACCCTGTTTGAGATAGTCGTAATGACCCTGGGGTAGTGGGATAGTCTTAATGACCCTCGTATTGTAGATAGTCTTAATGCCCTCGTGTAGTAGATAGTCTTTTTAGTATGATAAGAAGATGTTATCTTCATTATAGAATAATAAGAAAATATTATAACCTTTATATTATAATAATAAGGTAAAAGGACCCCAATGGAAATAAGTCACTCTGTCTGACTTTTTTGGGTTATCCTAGGTTCTCTACACATATGCTGCTATGTATGATAATTCTATGTAACTGTATTGTGTATACCTGAATAAATTTACTTACTTACTTACTTACTTACTTATATAATTCAGCAGTAAAAATACTAGCCGAAGATAGTAAATGCCCTTGTACGACGCTGTCCGGAAACACTGCTGCGAATCCTACGCCGTCAGAAGACTTAGAGCCATCTGTGTACACAGCAATGGCATAAGAATGAGAGTGAAAGTGGTCAAGAAAAAGAGAGCGGGAAGCGACCGTAGACAGTTGGGTTTTCGAGCAAGACTCGAACAGCTGGAACTTCCCAGGGGGGTAGGGAAAAGTGAGATGCTACAGGTACATAGAAAGGTGATAGTTGAAGAGAAGACAAGAGCGAATGAAGGCGAAGAGAGAAGGGACGGAGTAAACAGGGGCGGCGAACAAATAAAGAATGTCTACTAATATCAGTGATCATTCTATAAATGGAAGGATTGCGGAGATCATGAGAGCGTACATAGTAGCGCAGGCAATGGGCATCACGGCGATCGGATAAGGATGGAACGTTCGCTTCTGCATAGAGGCTCTCGACAGGGGAAGAGCGAAAAGCACCAAGGCATAAACGTAATCCTTGGTGATGAATGGGGTTAAGGCTAGAGAGAGTAGCAGGAGATGCCTCTGAATAGATCGGTCACCATAATCAAGTTTCGATAAAATAAGGGTGGAATGTAGGCGAAGGAGGGTTCGACGATCAGCTCCCCATGAAAGATGAGCAAGGGTTTAAGAAAGGGTTTAGCCGGCTGTGACAAGTTGCCTTCAGAGAGGTAATGTGGGTTTCCAGGATAACCTACGATCAAAAAGGAGGGGCCCCGAAATTGACTGTATCACGTTCAGGGAAAACGGGAGCCATAAGAGGTACAAAAAGGGTGATCGGAGATGACAGAGCGTCTAGTGAAAGTAATTTGGTGGGTTTTAGTGCTGGAAAATTTAAACCCACGTGTGGTGGCCCCAATTGAAACACGGTCGACTGCATGTTGGAGAGAAACTGTAATGAGGTGACAGTCAGCGCCTGCACAGGCAATAGCGAAGTCATCAACATAGAGTGATGACCAAATATTTGATGGAAGACTAGAGGCCAAATCATTAATAGCAAGGAGAAAAAGTGTTGTGCTCAGAACACATCCCTGGGGGACACCTTCAGCTTGGATAAAGTCCGGGGAGAGCACATTATTACCGAACACGGAAATGCCTGTCAGTTAAAAAGTTCTTAAGGAAGGATGGTAGATTGCTCGAAGGCCTAAGGAGTGGGCTTGGGCTAAAATATTATACCTCCAAGTTGTGTCATATGCCTTCTCAAGGTCAAAAAATATGGCAATAACGAGTGGTTATTCGCAAAGGCATTACGAACATACGTATCCAAGCGTAGTAAGGGGTCTATGGTAGAACGTCCCTTACGAAAGCCATATTGACGAGTGGAAAGACTGTTGTGTGTTTCTAAATACCACACTAAACGTCTATTTACTAGGCGTTCCATTACTTTGCAAACTGCACTGGTAAGAGCAATGGGACGATAGTGGGAGGTTTCATGTCCCGTAGTGCCTGGTTTGCTGAAAGGGAGAACAATGG
This sequence comes from Cherax quadricarinatus, assembly GCF_026875155.1. Classification (NCBI taxonomy): domain Eukaryota; kingdom Metazoa; phylum Arthropoda; class Malacostraca; order Decapoda; family Parastacidae; genus Cherax; species Cherax quadricarinatus. Next base: position 31,998,975 of record NC_069449.1, on the reverse strand, counting down.
CGGATTTCCACAGCTGTGGAAGAACTCCTTGTGACCAAATAAGATTGTAAAGGCGTAATAGGACTGCAAGGGCTGACTGATGTAAATGTTGTAGCATACGAATATGAATGTCGTCGGGCCCAGCTGCCGATGATCGACAAGCTAAGTGTGTTGCCTCCAGTTCTTGAAGTGTAAAAGGCACATTATACTGTTCTTCTCTGAGAGAAGAAAAGTCCAAGGGTGCTAACTCTCTGGCAGACTTTGAGGAAAGAAATGAGGGGCATAGATGGAGTCCCTGAGAAAAACGGACAGACGATTGCCAATTTCATGGGAACATCTAGTGGGTTTGCTATATCAACCCCGGCAACCCGCACAGACAGGAGCCGGGTCAGGAGAATATTTACCACTCAGTTTCGTACTTTTTTCCAGACTGCACTCATAGAGGAAGCAGAGGTGATGGTGAAAACATAATCTCGCCAGCAAGTGCGTTTAGCATCATGGATGACACGGCGAGCGATCGCACGCTTCTGTTTAAAATCAAGGAGTCTCTCTGTGGTTTATTGTACCGATACCTGCCCATGCAGCGCGTTTCAAACGTACTGCACGAGCACAAGCAGGAGACCACCAAGGCACGCATTTCTGAGAATGCCTGCCCGAAGTTTGGGGTATAGAATGAGAAGCTGGGGTTTGGAAAACGGAGGACGAGAAGAGGTGTAAAAGCTCATCGATGGAGGATGAAGAAGGAACCTCTTTAAAAACAGTTAGGTGTGAGTAAAGGTTCCAATTTGCCTGATCAAATTGCCAGGTGGGGTGCGAAGAGGGTGGCGAATATGAAGGGGGAAGTAAGAATGATTGGGAAATGATCGCTGTCATGTAAGTCCGGGGAGAACAGACCAAGTGAAGTCTAATGCGGCGGGAGGAAGAGCAGACTGAGAGATCGATGCAAGAGAGAGTATGAGTCCGAGGATCAAAATGGGTGTGAGTACCTGTATTTAAAACATGGAGGGGGTGGGTGGTAAGAAAAGCCTCTAACTGAATTCCACGGGAATCACAGTGAGACCCCCCCAGAGGAAATGGTGGGCATTAAAATCACCAAGTAACAGAATCGGTGGCGGTAATGACGAAACAAGAAAGGCAATATCCAGAATAGATAATGCCCGAGAAGGAGAGAGATATAAAGAACAGAGCATATACCACCTATGTAAGTGGATACGGGCTGTTGTGTAATGCAGCGAAGTATGAACAAATAGCTGATGGTACGGAATATCAGTGCGTAGAAGAAGGGCACTTTCTTTTAAAGGTCCTTCAGGAAAAGGATCTGAAGAATACAATAAATTATAGCCTGAGATGGGAGAAATAACAGCAGAGTGTAATTTTGGTTCCTGTAAGCAAACACCAACAGGGGCAAACTGGGAGAGTAACATCTGAAGCTCACCCCGATTACCCCTGAGGCCGCGTATTTTCCCACTGTAAATAGGCCATGATTGGCAATGATAAAGATACTTGAAATCCGCAGGTAAGGGTTCCTACGGACTAGAGGGGTTAGAAAAGTCCACATGCGGAGGCAGTGGAAAACGTTCAAGCAGCGAAGGAACGGTGCGCTGTGAAGAAAGGGGTTGCGCAGATGGAGTAGAGGAGAGAGAAAGAGAGGAAGGTGGATCAGTGTCCATTGATGGTTTGGTCTCTGCAATATATTCAGAGATTGCTTCAAGTGTTTCGGAATTCAGAGACGTCGTATGGGAGACAATAATGGAAATGGTAGGGGGAGGATGAGTAAAGATTGGAACTGTATTGGACTGTACCAAGGTAGGGGGGGGGAAAGGGTGGAGGGAACTGGAGAAGCGTGGCAGGGGACAGAAGAGGCAGAAACCTGGGAGGTGGCAGAAGAGGAAGAAACTTGGGAGGGAACAGGGGAGGAAGATACAGTACGAGGAGGAGGGTGAACCTCTACACTTGTAACTGAGCCAGTGAGAGGGGGAGAACCAGGGACAGAGACAGGGAGGGTAAAATGAGGAGGTGGAAGATGGGTAGGAGGTGTTAACGGACCTTTTTTTGACTTTTGAGAAGTAGAGGGACGATTGGGAGGAGGTGTCGTACGAGGTCTCGTCGATACTGAGGCTTGTGAAAGAGAACACGAAGAAGCGAGATCAGACTGAGGCGTTGAAGTACGGACGTCTGAGCCGAGGACAGCAAAAGGATTAGATACAGGAGTGACTATGGGAGAGGTAACCACAGAGGTGGGTGTAGAAGATGGGATACCAGAAGTGGGGGGACGTTTTGAAACACAGGAATAAGAAACACATGGGAGTCTCCCTTGGAGGCGGAGATGAGAAACTGCCATGGCATAAGGGAGACCTTCTGTCTCTTTGAGGTAACGGACTTCCCACTCGTTTAAATAGACTTGACAATGGCGAGAGTACGAAGGGTGAGCCACATGACAGTTAAGGCAAGAGGGAGATCGATTGCAAGACGTATTAGAATGGTCATCAGCACCACAGACTGGGCATTCGGCGATAGATCTGCAATATTTCGCTGGATGGCCAAATCGCCAGCAATTTCTACACTGTTGTGGTGTAGGGATCACCTTTCGAACTTGTAACCGATGTCCTGCTATATAAACTGAGGATGGGAGTTCTCGGCTGTCAAAAGTTAAACGAGCCACATTGCTAGGGTATCGTCTCCGCCCGCGGGCAGGAAGAACGTAAGTGTCTACCTTGAGGATTGGGAGATCTTGGAGTTCCAGCTGTTCAAGAATGTCTGTGCCACATGTCTGGAAATTTTGTTGAACTATGGTATGGGGGAGAATGACGGTACCACTCAAGAATTGAGGGAATGATGTTTTTCAAGAGTGACAGGAACAGTATCAATATGGGAAAGACCAGAGAGCTCATGAGCCTGGGTAGCATTCTGTACGGTGATGATGCGCGTACCGCTCTTAAGAGCATGAAAAGAAATATCTTTCCCAACATGGCGTAGGAGTGCCTTGCCAATACTGTGGTCAGAAAGATAGGCAGTAGAGGAAGTCGGTCGTAAAGTGAAGAATTTAGTCCATTGTTCAGTCTGAAACTGAGCGTGGAAAGGTAGTGAAGGACGTGTCGATCGTTTCTGAGAAGAACGAGAAGGTGGAGAAGTATCATCAGCAGGTAATTGTCGTTTGCGTTTAGGCGTGGGACCAGAGTTGGTCCGATGTGGAACGGGTCGGCGATTTCAAAATTGCCGCACCGTAGAGGGAGAGGCCAGAAGCATAGTCAGAGAGCGAAGGTCCGATAAATCGAAGGAGTCAGTCGAGGCCTCAGTACCTGAAGCGGGTGAGAAAACAGCACCGGCAAGAGGTACAGAGGCATGAGGAGTGTCTGAAGAGTGGTCCAAAGACGAGGCGGGGTCAGAACGGGGTGCGATATCAAAAAGGGGCCCGGGGGTAGTAGGTTCATCGACTAGGGCTGCCATGGTTAGGTTACTTCTTTCTTCTTGTTTTTAAGAAAAAAAAAGAAAGAAGAAAAGAAAATAAAAATAAAAAAAAGAATAAAAAAAGGGGGGACCGGGGAGGGATAGTTCCTAGGAGGAATGAAAGGGCCAGAAATCTCCCTCCGTGCCCAAGAGGACCTCAGCACCGCAAGTAGCGCAGATGCGCATGGAACCTGTCCCTTTACCCTACCCATCATGTAGAAAACTAACAATCCGGGATAGCAACCTCACATCTGCCGAGCTACCTCGGTGGACAAAAGAGAGGGGGGCCCGGATATCCGCCACAAAGCTTTCCCTCCTTTGGCCACCACCCCCGGAACCCGAAAGGTGGCTTCCAGAGATACCACTCGTCGCCCGAAAGACACCCAAAGCTACTCCGGGATACCGGAGAGGGATCGGGACATCCCCAGGCGATCCAGATTCACGGCAAATACGCCACCCCCAAGAACCTCAACGGAATGGGATGGACCCCGGTATCCTTTCCCCTACCTAGGAACTAGCGCGCCTGTGGGAGAAATCCCAAAGGCCAAAAAGAGGAAGGACAAAAGGGAGGCGTGGGGAGGAGGAGGAGGAGGAAAGGAAAAAGGAGAGGATGGGGAGGATGGGATAGGGGAGGGGAGATTGGGGGGTAATTAGGTTCGGTCTGAGGAAGAAGACCGACAGGTCTAATTCCTCAGACCAAGAGCCTCTTCACCACGCCAAGGAGCCCCCCTTGAAGAGGAAAGAAGCGCTAAGCCACAAGGGCTATACAGCTTGGGCTCCCAATACTTATAACGCCCCTGCTTTTCATTGGGGGGATGTTGCACCGCCTGTTGAGTCTTTTGCTTTCATAAGGAGTGATTTCTATGTACAAATTTGGGACTAGTCCCTCTAAGATTTTCCAAGTGTATATTGTCATGTATCTTTCTCACCTGCACTCCAAGGAGTACAGGTTAAGGGACTTCAACCATTCCCAGTAATTTAAGTGCTTTACTGTACAGTACTTATACATGCAGTGAAAGCTCTCTGTATAGTCTCCACGTCTGCAATTTCTCCTGCCTTGAAAGGGGCCACTAATGCACAGCAATGTTCCAGCCTCAAGAGAACAAGCAATTAGAAGAGAATCATCAGTGGCTTGGCATCCCTAGTTTCAAGGGTTCTTATTATTCATCCTATCATTTTCCTAGCAGATGTGGTAGAAAAATTGTTGTGATCTTTAAAAGTGAGATTCTCTGACATTATCACTCCCAGGTCCTTCACATTAGTTTTTCACTCTATTGTGGTTGGAATTTGTTTTATAGTCTGATCTATTTTTTATTTCTTTTAGTTTTCCATAGCAAAGTAATTGAAATTTGTCTTTATTGAACTTCATATTGTTTTCTGAAGCCCATTTAAAAACTTGGTTAATGACCACTTGGAGATGTGCAGTGTCCTCAATAGATGATACTCATGAAAATTCTAGTATCCTCAGCAGAGGAGGACATAGTGCTGTAACTTACATCTCCAATCTCTATGTCAGATATGAGGATGAGGAAAAGGATGGGAGAGAGTACTGTACCTTGTGGAACAGAGCTTTTCACTGCAGCTGCCTCTGATTTTACTGTTTACTGTTACTCTCTCTGCTCTATTTGTTAGGAAGTTATGGATTCATCCACCCACTTTTCCTGTTATTCCTTTATCACGCATTTTGTATGTATTATGCCATGATCGCACTTGTTGAAGGCTTTCGCCAAATCTGCGTATATAGTAGACTGTTATATTACATGGTTTTATCTGGCATGTTTTGGTTATTGCACTACTGAAAAATTGAGGCACAATTTTATACAACACTTTGTAAAATTAACTTAACATGGTTCGATTTGCGGGAGGGGAAAAAATTTGGAGCGTCGCCTGTGGGATACTTCCCCAACTCAGGCCTCTGCCTGGCTGTGGGGTATTATTATTATAATCAAAAAGAAGCGCTAAGCCACAAGGGCTATACAGTGCTGCAGGGTAGGGAAGGAAGCGAGGGTATTGGGTGGCAGAAGGGAGGAGGGATGATCAGTAGGTTACAGAAAACAGCGGGGCAGGGGATAGTACGGGGGTAGAGGGTAGCAAGAGATTGAGGTAGAAAGGGCTGAAGGTATCAGAATTTGTGAAGTAAGTCAGTTGTTGTCAAAAAGTCAATGAGAGAGTCCGGATGAAAGGTGGGTCCATCAGCGAGAAGGGAATGTAAAGAGAGAGCAGCAGAGCGAAGACGACGATGGAGGTAAATTCTGCGTGCTCGTTGATAAAGTGGGAAGTCCAACAGAATGTGGCTGACTGATAATGGAGCCTGGTAATTCTCACAGAGAGGAGCAGGGCGCCTCTCCATGAGATATCCATGAGTAAGACGAGTATGGTCAATGCGAAGACGAGAGAGAGTAGACTCCCAACCTCGACACTGGTGATAAGAAGACAGCCAGTAACCTATACTCGGTTTAATAGATTGAAGTTTGTTACCGAGCATAGTAGACCAACGTTCTTGCCAACGGGTGTGAAGGTGGGAAGATATTGCAGCAAAATAGTCCGTAAATGGAATACCTCTATATGAAACTGGTAGGTCATGTACTGCTGACCGCGCAGCAGTGTCTGCCTGTTCATTGCCCTGTATGTCAACATGACCAGGGACCCAACAAAAAACTATCTTTATGCTTGGTAAAGATGCGGCGTAGCCAAAGTTGGATACAGAGGACTAAGGGGTGAGGTGTATCAAATTTCTGTATAGCCTGTAAAGCGCTAAGGGAGTCTGAGACAACCACAAATGATGACACAGGCATAGATGCAATATGGATAAGTGCTGCAAGGATGGCATACAATTCAGCAGTAAAAATACTAGCCGAAGATAGTAAATGCCCTCGTACGACGCTGTCCGGAAACACTGCTGCGAATCCTATGCCATCAGAAGACTTAGAGACATCTGTGTACACAGCAATGGCATGAGAATGAGAGTGGAAGTGGTCAAGAAAAAGAGAGCGGGAAGCGACCATAGACAGTTGGGCTTTCGAGCAAGGGAGAGAGAAAGAACAGACTCGAAGAGCTGGAACTTCCAAGGGGGGTAGGGAAAAGTGAGATGCTACATGAACATAGAAAGGTGGTAATTGAAGAGAAGACAAGAGCGAATGAAGGCTGTGGGTTAGACCACTGAGATAAGGAAGGCCTGAAAAAGTGTGTTGTTTATCACTGGCTAATTTTAAACATTAAGTTGCATAAGTTGCATAATATTAAGTTTTCTGGTGAAAGTGCTTCAATTGACCATACAGCAGCAAGTAATTTTCCTGCTGAATTGCAGGAAATTATTTCTGAGGATGGCTATGAACCACATCAAGTGTTTAATTCTGACGAGACAAGTGTTTTTTGGAAGAAAATGCCAACAAGAACTTATATCAGTCAGTAAGAGAGAAGTGCATTGGGCTTCAAGACAGCAAAGGATCGGTTCACCTTGTTCCTTTGCGGTAATGCATCAGGTGATTTCAAGTGTAAGCCCATGGTTATTTACTGCTCTAAGAATCCTTGTGCTTTGAAAGGTGAAGATAAAATCACCTTACCAGTAATTTGGAGGTCAAACCAGTCAGCATGGATGACAGAGGAAATATTTATTGAGTGGTTTAAGCATCACTATTCCTGAAGTCAGTTTTACCTGCACATCAAGAACCTTGCATTCAAGGCTCTCTTCATTCTTGATAATTCATGTACTCATCCACAAGCTTTGCTGGATGTGACCCCACATGTAAAAGTTGTATTTTTACCTTCAAATACAACATCTTTAATACAACCACTGGATTAGGGAGTTATTAAGTCATTCAAATGTAACTACACAAAAAAAGTTATGAAAAAAACTAGTTGCATCAATGGACTCTGACTCCAACCTGGCAGTATCAAGTTTCTGGAATAAATTTAACACTGCAGATACTATCACCCATGCTAGAAGTGCATGGAATGAAGTGCCCCAATCAACATTAAATGCAGGCTGGGGAAAGTTATGGCCTTCTGTGGTTAATTCTTTGTCTGGTTTTCCTTGCTTGAGAGTCAGGTTCAGGAAATTGTTTAGCTGGCAGGGAGATTACCAGGTGATGGTTTTGAAGATGTGAATGAGCTCTCAGATGATGATGAAGACAGGAGTCCAGAGGAAATATTGGCAGAGCTCGATGCACAGATACAAGGGAGCCACATAACAGAAGATGAAGAAGAACCTGAAGAAAATTATTCTAATCAAAAAGAACGCTAAACCACAAGGGCTATACAGCGCTGCAGGGCAGGGATGGAAGCGAGGGTATCGGGCGGCAAAAGGGGGGGAGGGATGATTAGTAGGTTACAGAAAACAGCGGGGCAGGGGATAGTGCGGGGGTAGAGGGTAGCAAGAGATTGAGGTAGAAAGAGCTGAGGGGAGTGCTAAAGGTATCATCATCAGAGTTTGTAGAGTAAGTCAGTTGTTGTTAAAAAGTCAATGAGAGAGTCCGGATGAAAGGAGGGTCCATCAGCAAGAAGGGAAGGTAAAGAGAGAGCAGCAGAGCGAAGACGACGACGGAGGTAAATTCTGCGCACTCGTTGATAGAGTGGGCAGTCTAACAGAATGTGGCTGACCGATACTGGAACCTGACAATTCTCACAGAGAAGAGCAGGGCACCTCTCCATGAGATATCCATGAGTAAGACGAGTGTGGCCAATGCGAAGGCGGGAGAGAGTAGTCTCCCAACCTCGACACTGATGACAAGAAGATGGCCAGTAACCTATACTCGGTTTAATAGAACGAAGTTTGTTATTGAGCAGAGCAGACCAATGTTGCTGCCAACGGGTGTGAAGGTGGGTAGCTATAACAGCAAAATAGTCCGTGAATGGAACACCTCTACATGAAACTGGAAGGTCATGTACTGCTGACCATGCAGCAGTGTCTGCCTGTTCATTGCCCTGTACGTCAACATGACCAGGGACCCAACAAAAAACAACATCTTTATGCTTGGTAGAGATACGGCGTAACCAAAGTTGGATACGGAGAACTAGGGGGTTAGGTGAATCAAAATTTTGTATAGCCTGTAAAGCACGAAGGGAGTCTGAAACAACCACAAATGATGACACAGGCAAAGATGCAATATGGATAAGTGCTGCAAGAATGGCATACAATTCAGCAGTAAAAATGCTAGCCAAAGACAGTAAATGCCCTCGCATGACACTGTCCGGAAACACTGCTGCAAATCCGTCACCATCAGAAGACTTAGAGCCATCTGTGTACACTGCGATGGCATGAGAATGAGAGTGGAAGTGGTCAAGAAAAAGAGAGCGGGAAGCTGCCGTAGGCAATTGGGCTTTTGAGCAAGGGAGAAAGAACAGACTCGAACAGCTGGAACTTCCCAGGGGGGAAGGAAAAGTGAGATGCTACATGAACATAGAAAGGTGGCAACTGAAGGTAAGACAAGAGCGAATGTAGGTGAAGAGAAAAGGGACGGAGCAAACAGGGGCGGCGAACAAATAATTTCTACTAATATCGGTGACTATTCTATAAATGGAAGGATTGCGGAGATCATGAGAGTGTACATAGTAGCAGAGGCAATAGGCATCACGGCGATCAGACAAGGATGGAACATTCACTTCTGCATAGAGGTTCTCAACAGGGGAAGAGCGAAAAAGCACCAAGGCTTTATATAAACGTAATCCCTGATGATGGATGGAATTAAGGCTAGAGAGAGTAGCAGGAGAGGCTGCTGAATAGATCTGGTCACCATAATCGAGTTTCAATAAAATGAGGGCTGAATGTAGGCGAAGGAGAGTTCGATGATCAGCTCCCCATGAAAGATGTTGACGTGTACTTGGCTCTGTGAAGACCTGTTTGCGCGCTCTCTAGAATTGAAGCAAGATGCCCTCCATCGAGCAACTTTACCAACAGCTTAAGGAAGAATTGAGGTTGGCGAATATGGAAATTCGGCGACTGACCGAGGAAAACAAAAAGATTCGGAGTAGTCCTCCTGTTTTGAGTCCTCAGGTCAAGAAGGGAAACTGGTCAGTGGCTGGACAGCAGGGTAAGAAGTTGATGATCAAGAAGACGAATGGAAAGGTAGAAACGATGAAGAAGAAAGAGACTGCCGTGGAAACATCCAATACATTCTCAGTGCTACCCGACGAATGTGAGTCGACTACTGGGAACGTCATGACGAAAGACATTAAGGAAGGTACGAATATTGTTGTTGTTGGGGATAGCCAAGTTAGGTATATGGATAGGGCTTTCTGCTTGAAGGACAGGAGTAGGAGACAGAGAGTTTGCTTTCCTGGGGCTGGGATGGAGGATATTGTTAGCCGTCTGGATGACATCATGAAAGGTAATGGGAGCAATCCTATTATCTGTCTCAGTGCTGGAGGCAACGATGTTGGCAGACGTAGGAGTGAGGACCTGATTAGCAGGTATAGGTCAGCAATAGAAATAATTAGAAGTAAGGGTGGGAACCCTCTCATATGTGGTATTTTGCCAAGGAGGGGAGTTGGAAATGAATGGTTGTCCAGGGCAATTGGTGTCAATTGCTGGCTGGACAAATACTGTAAGGAAAATGCGGTAACATTCATTGACAACTGGGACCTCTTCTATGGCAGAAATGACATGTATGCTAGGGATGGGGTTCACTTATCTAGGTGTGGGGTGGGAGCACTGGCAACTGCAGTGGAGGGAGCAGTTAGGACTTTAAACTAGGAATAGTTAGTGGTATGGGTTTTGGCAGGAAAACAGTGAAGTCCCAGTGTAGTAATATTACGAGTTCTAGGGGAACTAGTAATAATAAGAACGAGATAGATATTGAAAAGCCAGGGACCTTGGGTGATAAGGACAGTAATAGGTTTAGGAGAAAAATAGAAATGAGCAGGAAGGGTAAAGAGAAAGGAGAGTCTTTCAATGTTTATTATGCTAATTGCCGTAGTGCTAGGAATAAGATGGACGAGTTGAGATTAGTTGCTAGTGTAGGTAACATTGATGTATTTGCCTTAACTGAGACGTGGTTTAATTCAAAAAGTCGGGACATGCCTGCAGAATGTCATATTCAGGGTTTTAAATTGTTCCAAGAAGATAGAAGTATTGGGAGGGGGGGTGGGGTGGCATTGTATGTCCGAGATCGCTTGAACTGTTGCATAAAAACGGGTATTAAGTCTGAAGTAACACATACAGAGTCTGTTTGGATAGAATTTTCAGAGGGGCATGAAAAACTGATTTTAGGAGTGATATACCGTCCCCCAAACTTAGATAGGGGCCAAGGGAAACTACTATGGGAGGAAATTGTTAAGGCCACAAGGCACATAATGTAGTAATTCTAGGAGACTTTAACTTTAGTCATGTTGATTGGAATTTCTTGACTGGGAATTTAGAATCATACGACTTCTTAGAAGTATTTCAGGATTGTTTTTTGAAGCAGTTTGTGACAGAACCTACAAGGGGAAATAACCTGCTTGACTTAGTTATGGCAAACAATGAATCCCTTGTTAATAATTTAGAAATTTCAGAGGAACTGGGTGCTAGCGACCACAAATCAATTACATTTAGCATTGAATGGAAGTACGATAGTAGCGATAACTCAGTAACAGTCCCAGATTTTCGCTTAGCAGATTACGATGGGCTTAGAGAACACTTATCATCTGTTGACTGGGGTAACGAAGAGAGCTATCAATATGACAGTTTTCTGAACACTATACATGCTGCTCAAAGAGCGTTTATCCCATATAAAGAAATTAGATCAAATAGAAATGACCCAAAATGGATGAATAATAGGCTGAAATATCTACTAGGGCATAAGAAAGGAATTTATAGGCATATCAAAAGAGGTGAGGGTCATCTTATGAATCAGTATATTGACATTAAGAGGGACATTAAAAAGGGGATAAGAAAAGCTAAAAGGGACTATGAAATCAAAGTTGCTAGGGATTCTAAAACTAACCCAAAAAGTTTTTTCCAGGTCTATAGAACAAAAGTTAGAGATAAGATAGGTCCCCTTAAAAATAACTATGGGCACCTTACTGACAAAGAGAATGAAATGTGCTTGATTTTAAATAATTATTTTCTCTCAGTTTTTACACAGGAAGACACTAACAATATTCCAGTAATTAATTTTTACAGTGGGCTAGAAGAAGATAAATTATGTAACATCACAGTCACTAGTGAGATGGTTGTGAAGCAGATAGACAGACTGAAGCAAAATAAGTCGCCGGGTCCTGATGAGGTTTTTTCAAGGGTTCTTAAGGAATGCAAAATGGAACTCTGTGAACCATTAACTAATATTTTTAATTTATCTCTTCAAACAGGTGTAGTGTCTGATATGTGGAAGATGGCTAATGTAACTCCTATTTTTAAAACAGGGGACAAGTCGTTACCGTCAAATTACCGCCCAATAAGCCTGACCTCAATTGTAGGCAAATTACTAGTCAATTATAGCTGAGATTATAAGAAGCCATCTCGATAAGCATAGCTTGATTAATGATACTCAGCATGGATTCACAAGAGGCCGGTCTTGTCTAACTAATTTATTAACTTTCTTCAGTAAAGCTTTTGAGGCTGTTGACCACAATAAAGAATTTGATATTATTTACTTAGATTTTAGTAAGGCTTTTGATAGAGTTCCGCACCATAGACTGTTAAAGAAAGTGGCAGCTCATGGCATTGGGGGAAAAGTGCTCTCATGGATCGAGTCATGGCTCACTGACAGGAAGCAGAGAGTGTCCATAAATGGGGTTAAATCCGAGTGGGGATCTGTAACAAGTGGCGTTCCACAGGGATCAGTCTTGGGCCCGTTGTTGTTTATAATATATATCAATGATCTTGATGGAATTACTAGTGATATGAGCAAATTCGCCGATGACACAAAGATAGGTAGGATAATTGATTCAAACGTAGATGTTATGGAACTTCAGGAGGATTTAAACAAACTCTATTCTTGGTCAGAAAAGTGGCAGATGCAGTTCAATGTAGATAAATGCAAGGTTCTGAAGCTTGGGAGTGCCCATAACCCTAGTACTTATAAGTTAAATGATGTAGAACTTAGCCATACAGATTGCGAAAAAGGACTTGGGGGTTATGGTGAGCAGCAACCTTAAACCAAGACAGCAATGCCTAAGCGTACATAATAAGGCAAATAGATTACTGGGATTTATATCAAGAAGTGTAAGCAACAGAAGTCCAGAGGTCATACTGCAGCTTTATACATCATTAGTAAGGCCTCACCTAGATTATGCAGCTCAGTTCTGGTCTCCGTATTACAAAATGGACATAAATTCGTTAGAAAACATTCAGCGTAGGATGACTAAATTAATACATAACATTAGAAATCTTCCTTATGAAGAAAGATTGAAGACTCTTAAGTTACATTCACTTGTTAGACGAAGAATGAGGGGAGACCTGATCGAAGTGTATAAGTGGAAGATAGGTATTAATAAAGGGGATGTTAATAAGGTCTTGAGGATGTCTCTCCAAGAGAGAACCCGCAGTAATGGATTTAAATTAGATAAGTTTAGATTTAGAAAGGACATAGGAAAGTATTGGTTTGGAAATAGGGTAGTTGATGAGTGGAACAGTCTACCTAGTTGGGTTATTGAGGCTGGGACTTTGGGTAGTTTCAAATCTAGGTTGGATAAGTACATGAGTGGGAGGGGTTGGATTTGAGTGGGACTTTCACATCAGAGCTTATTTCTTGGGTGGCATTGAAAATTGGGTTGGGCAAATGTTTTGTTAGTGGGATGAATTGTAAAGGACCTGCCTAGTATGGGCCAGCAGGCCTCCTGCAGTGTTCCTCCTTTCTTATGTTCTTATGAGCAAGGGTTTTAAGAAGGTTCAGCCGGCTGTGACAAGTTGCTTTCAGAGAGGTAATGCGAGGTTTCCAGGATAACTACAGTCAAAAAGAAAGCCTAGAAACCTGACTATCATGTTCAGGGATACATGAGCCATAAAGGTACAAAGGATGATCGGAAATGACAGAGTGTCTAGTGAAAGTAATTTGGCGAGTTTTGGTACTGGAAAATTTAAATCCATGCATGGTGACCCAATTAGAAACATGGTCGACCACATGCTGGAGAGAAACTGTAATGAGGTGACAGTCAGGGCCTGCACAAGCAATAGTGAAGTCATCACCATAGAGTGACGACTAAATATTAGATGGAAGACTAGAGGCCAAATCATTTATAACAAGGAGAAAAAGTGTTGTGCTCAGAACACATCCCTGGGGGACACCTTCACCTTGGTCTGGGGAGAGCACATTATTAACCCGAACACGGAAATGTCTGTCGGTTAAAAAGTTCTTAAGGAAGGATGGTAGATTGCCTCGGAGGCCTAAGGAGTGGGCTTGGGCCAAAATATTATACCTTAAATTGTGTCATACGCCTTCTCAAGGTCAAAAAATATGGCAATAACCGAGTGGTTATTCGCAAAGGCATTACAAATATACGTATCCAAGCGTAGTAAGGGGTCTATGGTAGAACGGCCCTTATGAAAGCCATATTGACTAGTGGAGAGACTGTTGTGTGTCTCTAAATACCACATTAAAAGTCAATTTACCAGACGTTCCATCACATTGCAAACTGCACTGGTAAGAGCAATGGGACGATAGTGGGAGGCATCATGTCCCGTAGTACCCGGTTTGCGGAACGGGAGAACAATGGCAGATTTCCACAGCTGGGAAAGAACTCCTTGTGACCAAATAAGATTGAAAAGGTGTAAGAGAACTGCAAGGGCTGACTTATGTAAATGTTGTAAACATCCAAATATAAAATGTCGTCATGCCCAGCTCCCGAAGACGGCAAGCTGAGGTGTCGCCTCAAGTTCTTGAAGTGTAAAAGGCATATTATACAGTTTTTCTTTGAGAGAAGAAAAGTCCAAGGGGGCTAGCTCTCTGGCAGACTTTGAGGAAAGAAATGAGGGGCATAGATGGAGCCCCTGAGAAATACGGACCAGATGATTGCCAATTTCAATGGCAACATCAAGAGGGTTTGCTATATCAACACCGGCAACCCACAGAACAGGAGCCGGGTCAGGAGAGTATTTACCACTCAATTTCCACACTTTTTTCCTGACTGTACTCATAGAGGAAGCAGAGGTGATGGTGGAAACAATCTCGCCAGCAAGTGCGTTTAGCGTCATGAATGACATGGCGAGCGACCGCATGCTTCTTCTTAAACTCAAGAAGTCTCTCAGCGGTTCTATTGTACCGGTACCTGCCCCACGCAGAGCGTTTCAAACGTACTGCACAAGCACAAGCAGGAGACCACCAAGGCACGCACTTCTGAGAATGCCTGCCCTGGTTGATCAGGCTCTGATCCACCAGGAGGCCTGGTCACAGACCAGGCCGCGGGGGCGTTGACCCCCGGAACTCTCTCCAGGTATAGAATGAGAAGCTGCGGTAAAAACTGAGGACGAGAAGAGGTGTAAAAGCTCGTCAATGGAGGACGAAGGAGGAACCTCACTAAAAGCAGCTAGTTGTGAGTAAAGGTCCCAATTTGCCTGATCAAATTGCCAGCGTGGGCTACGGAGAGGTGGTGAATATGAAGAAGTAAGAATGATTGGAAAATGATCGCTGTCATGTAAGTCCGGGAGAACAGACCAGGTGAAGTCTAGTGCGGTAGAGGAAGAGCAGACTGAGAGATCAATGCAAGATAGAGTATGAGTACAAGGATCAAAATGGGTTGGAGTACCTGTATTTAAAACATGGAGGGGGTGGAAAGCAAGAAAAGCCTCCAACTGAATGCCATGGGAATCACAGTGAGACCCCCAGAAGAAATGATGGGCATTAAAATCGCCAAGTAACAGAAGTGGTGATGGTAAGGACGAAACAAGAAAGACAACATCCGGGATAGATTATGCTCAAGAAGGAGAGAGATACAAAGAACAGAGTGTATACCACCTATGCAAGTGGATACGGGCTGCTGTGTAATGCAGCAAAGTACGAACAAATAGCTGATGGTACGGAATATCAGTGCATAGAAGGGCACTTTCATTAAAGGTCCCATCACTAAAAGGATCCGAAGATTACAATAAATTATAGCCTGAGATGGGATAGATAACTGCAGAGTGTAATTTTGGTTCTTGTAAGCAAACACCAACAGGAGAAAACTGGGAGAGCAACATCTGAAGCTCACCCCGATTACCCCTGAGGCCACGGATATTCCACTGTAAATAGGCCATGATTGGCAACGATAAAGATACCAAAAATCCGCAGGTAAGGGTACCTACGGACTAGAGGGGTTAGAAAAGTCCACATGGGGCGGTAGCGGAAAACATTCAAGCAGCGAAGGAATGGTGCGCTGCGAAGAAAGGAGTTGCGCAGATGGAGGAGAGGAAAGAGAAGGGACGGGGTGGATCAGTGTCCATTGATGGTTTGGTCTCTGCAATATATTCAGAGATAGCTTCAAGTGTTTGGGAATTCAAAGACGTCGCATGGGAGACAATATTGGAGATGGAAGGAGGAGGGTGAGTAAAGATTGGAACCGTAACAGACTGTACCAAAGTAGGGGTGGACGAAAGGGTGGAGGGAACTGGAAAAGTAGTGTGGGAGAGGACTGAAGAGGCAGAAACCTGGGAGGTGGCAGAAGAGGGAGAAACTGGGGAGATGGCAGAAGAGGAAGAAACTGGGGAGGGGACAGAGGAGGAAGGCACAGCACGAGGAGGAGGGTGAGCCTCCACACTTGTAACAGAGCCAGTGAGAGGGGAAGAACAAGGTACAGAGACCAGGAAAGTAAAATTTGGAGGTGGAAGAAGTGAAGGAGGGGGTTAAAGGGGATTTGAGCAATGGAGATTTTTTGGACTTCTGAGAAGTAGAGGGACAATTGGGAGGAGGTGTCGTACGAGGTCTTGTTGATACCGGGGCTTGCGAGGGAGAACACGAAGAAGTGAGAACAGACTGAGGTGTTGAAGTAGGAACTTCTGAGCCCAGGACAGCAAAAGAATTAGAGACAGAAGTGACTATGGGAGGGGTAACCACAGAGGAAGTTGCAGAAGATGAAACTGCAGAAGTGGGGGGACGTTTAGAAACATGAGAATAAGAAATACGGGGCAGTCTCCCTTGGAGGCGCAGTTGAGAAACTGCCATAGAATAAGGGAGACCTTTAGCTTCTTTGAGGCAAGGGATTTCTCACTCATTTAAGTAGACCTGGCAATGGCGAGAGTAAGAAGGGTGAGCCTCATGACAATTAAGAAAAGAGGGAGGTCGACTACAAGACGTATTAGAATGGTCATCAGCACCACAGCCTGGGCATTCGGCTATAGATCTGCAATATTTTGCAGGGTGACCAAATCGCCAGCAGTTTCTACACTGTTGCGGTGTAGGGATCACCTTTCAAACGTGTAAATGATGTCCTGCTACAAAAACAGAGGATGGGAGTTCACGGCTGTCTAAAGTTAATCGAGCTACATTGCAAGGATAACGTTTCCGCCCGCGGGCAGGAAGGACGTAAGTGTCTACTTTGAGGATTGGGAGATCTTGGAGTTCCAGCTGTTCAAGAATGTCATTGCCACATGTCTGGAAATTCTGTTGGATTATGGTATGGGGCAGAATAACAGTACCACTACAAGAATTGAGGGAATGATGTTTTTCGATAGTGACAGGAATAGTATCGACATGTGAAAGAAGAGAAAGATCACGAGCTTGGGTGGCATTCTGGACAGTGATGATGCGGGTACCGCTCTTGAGAGCATGAAAGGAAATATCTCTACCAACATGGCATAGGAGTGCCTTGCCAATACTATGGTCGGAAAGATAGGCAATAGAGGAAGTCGGTCGTAAAGTAAAGAATTTAGTCCATTGTGCATTCCGAAACCGAGCGTGGAAATGGAGAGCATGACATGTCGGTCTTTTCTGAGTAGAATGAGAAGGTGGCAAAGAAGTATCATCAGGCAATTGTCATTGACGTTTAGAAGTGGGACCGGAGTTGGTCCGACATGAGACGGGCTGGCGATTCGAATATTGCCACACCGTAGAGGGAGAGGCCGGAAGCATAGTCAAAGGAGAGCGGAGGTCAGACAAATCGAAGGAGTCAGTCGAAACCCCAGCACCTGAAGCAGGTGATGAAACAACACCAGCAAGAGGTACAGGGGCCTTAGGAGTGTCCGAAGAGTGGTCGAAAGACGAGGTGGGGTCAGAACAGGATGCGGTAACAATAAGGTGCCCGGGGGTAGCGGGGTCGTGGATTGGGTCCTCCATGGTTAGGTTACTTCTTTATTTTTGTTTTTAAGAAAAAAAAAGAAAGTAGAAAATAAAAATAAAAAAAAGAATAAAAAAATGGGGGACTGGGGAGGGATAGTTCCTAGGAGGAATGAAAGGGCCAGAAATCTCCCTCCGCGCCCAAGAGGACCTCAGCACTGCAAGTAGCACAGATGCGGCATGGAACCCGTGCCATACCCTACCCTTTATGCCAGTAAATCAGCAATCCAGGATAGCAACCTCACATCTGCCAAGCTACCTCGGTGGACAAAAGAGAGGGCGGCCGGATATCCGCCACAAAGCATATCTCCTTTGGCCACCACCCCCGGAATCCGAAAGGCAGCCTCCAGAGATACACCCATCGCCCGAAAGACACCCAAAGCCACCCCCCGGAGACTAGAGAGGGATTGGGACATCCCCAGGCGATCCAGATTCCACAGCAAACTACACCACCACCAAGAACCTCAACGGAATGGGATGGACCCCAGTACCCTTTCCCCTACCCAGGAACTAGCATGCCTGTGGGAAAAATCCCAAAGGCCAAAAAGAGGAAGGGTAAAAGGGAGTGGTGGGGAGGAGGAGGAAAGGAAAGAGAGGATGGGATAGGGAAAGGGGGGATTGGGGGGTAATTAGGTTCAGTCTGAGGACGGAGACCAACAGGTCTAATTCCTCAGACCAAGAGCCTCTTCACCAGGCCAAGGAGCCCCCCTTGAAGAGGACCTGAAGAAAAACAGTTAACATTGCAGCAGTTAAACTAGCAGACTTTTTCACTGAAGAGGACCCTGACAAATCTAAAAGCAGTGCTTTGAAATGGGGTCTAGACCAAATGAAGATGCCTTACCATCAGCTGTATAATGTACTGCAGGGTAAAAGAGCCCAGACATCCATTCCAGAATTTATGCACACTCTAATACAACCATCAACTTTAGTACCAGAACTTCTGCCATCCACTTCTGCCTACAACAACCACCATCCACCTCAGTCCAGTAGGGCCAAACCATGCATCCCCACTCTCTTCACAATCATCCACAAACACCAGCACCCACAATTTAAGGTAAGAAATACATGTACTAATATTTCTGTCACATTTGTAGTCCCATAAGTTCTTCAGCTTATCTAACACAGTTTTCCTAACACGGCGTTTTCAGGAATGTAACTACCGTGTAATATAACGGTCCTCCAGTGCATCGAAGACCATGTCATAGTGGTCCAGTAGTTGTGAGAGGCAGGAGTGACTTGTTCTAAGCCCATGCTGCCCTGGGTTGTGCAAATGATGGGTATGAAAGTGGTTGGCAATCTAGCTTCTTAGAACCATTTCAAAGATTTTTATGATGTGGATGGACACAAAGGAAGGTGGTAATATAATACGGATGGACTAAAAGGGGGGTAAATGATATGGAGGACAAAATGGAATTTATGATATGGATGGACATAATGGGATAATATGATTGAGGACATAAATGGAGATAATTGATTGGAGGGACTAAATGGAGATATGTATGGAGGGACATAAATGGTAGTGGGTTTGGGTAGACGCAATCCCCGGGAGGTACTACCGCCTGCCAAGCGAGTTTTTAAAACGGAAACCTGTAATTTTTTTACATGATGGTGGGTTTGTGGTGTCCATTTTTTGTCTATAAAAATGAAAGGTTTTGGGTACATTTTGTTTTTCTACTTACACTTAGGTCCACTGAATACATTAAAAGTGGAACAGAATTTTCCTCCATACCCATGCTTTTGAAAGAGGCGACTAAAATGCCGGGAGCAAAGGGTAGAAACCCTCTTCCCCTTATATATTCAAAATGTAAAAGGAGAAACTTTCTTTTTCCTTTTGGGCCCCCCCGCCTGGTGGGATGGGGGCCGGTGTGTTAAAAGTGTTAAAAATGTTTGGGGGGAAAAAAAGGAGTTAATATGATAGGGGGGAAATTTAAAAAGGGATATATGTATGGATGGAAATAAATGGAGTTAATAGAATGGAGGGAATAAAGGGAAGGGATAATAGATATGGGGGAATAAATGGAGATTGTATGGATGAACATAAAGGAGATAATTGATATGGATGAAATAAATGGAGAAACAGATATGGAGGGAATAAATGGAGAAATTGATTGGGGGCAAAAAGGGAAAGGGAGGTAACTATACAGATGATTATAAAAAAAGGATGGAGTTTAAAAAAGATTAAATAAATAAATCAATGACGAAATAAATTGATCTTGTTTACATCTGTGAGCATTCACTATGTAAGATGCAATGGGCACTGCCTTCAGTGCTGCAAAGAAGATATATTTGTTCGTAAAAAGCTCTTGGCTAAGGAAGACAAAAAAAGCCTAGAAAATTTGTAATCCTTGACAGGGAATGACATTAGTGTATTTAGGGGGAAAGAAACATACTTGGTCTGTTTTATAGCTTAGATAAGATCAGGGTTGAATGAAGGCAATGATGGTTTTTGTCTATCAGCTGCTCAAGAAAAATGAGCTATAGTTTTAAATATTCTGCAACTAAGGTAATAAGGGAATTCCTAAATTCAAAAACCAAAAAAAATTTCAAAAAATTTTTAAACCGTTTCTGTACTGAAATTAGGGAAAGCACACGGTGGTGTCCCTCATTTTATATTTCCAACAGTGTTTTCAGATTGATGATGTGTTCTACTAATAGAGTGTTCTACTATCTGAAGTTTTATTTTCTATCTGACAGATGCTTCTATCTGACAGATGCTGTTACCATTGATAGATGCATTCTTTTATCTGATGATGCATTTATTATCTGACAGATGCATTCTATTATCTGATAGATGCATTCTATTATCTGACAGTGCATTCTCCATTGATAGATGATTCTATTATCTGGAGATTTTTTCTATTATCTGCAGATGCATTTACATTGATAGATGCTTTCGCTCCCTGACAGATGCATTTACTATTGACAGATGCATTTTATTATTGTAGTGCATTCTACTTTTGCAGAGTTTAATACTATCGGAAGCGAGTTCCTGAGATGGCAAAAAAATTTATTTGTATAATTTTTTTATCCCTGGCCTGTTTTTAGCTTTAGGGGGAGTTAAAGAAATGTCATAGTAGTTTTTTGCTTTTTGGTTTTGCCTCCACCAGATTTGCCTTTTAGTGTGAAGTAACAGAACCAAAAGCTGTATTTGCCTGGGGTCTGAAAAAAACAACTTTCCATAAAAACCACGGGACAGACACTATAACCCTCAAAATAGTGTTAAAATTAAACATTAATTTCTTCTAAAAATCTAGTAAATATATAACAAAAAATAGTGCTGAGTATAAAATTCTTCAAAAAATTTTTATTTTTTTTTTCTTTTCTTTTTTGGGGGGGTTTTATCGGGCCACTGACAGTATAAGGGTATCGAACCCGATTCTCGAGGGACGGGGAAAAGATTGTTCCCCAAGGCTGGGCGTGAGAAAAAAAGGAAAAAAGTTCCTTTGTAAACAAAAACCAAAAAACTTGAAGTTTCCAATTGATCCAGTGACCCCCCCGGGCAACCCCGGGCAGAGAGGGCGCCCACCTCCCATGAGTTCAGTAACGGCTTCCACCAAAGCCGTAAAAAATTTTATGCAGAGCGGAAAAATGGAGTGGGTAAAGTAACCCCGTTTTGAACGGTGCCCCTCTGTGAGCCCCCGGCTGGCAAAATAGATGGGAAAAGCGTCCCAGTGGAAAGGGGGGGAATTTTTCACTGATACTTTTGTTTTTTAAAACAGTTGTGACAGACCCAATAGGGGAAAAAAACCTCCTTGACTTGGTTCTTGCCAGTAGGGAAACACTAATTAAAAATCTTGAGGTTAATGATGAGTTTGGGGGAAAAAGTGATCCAAATCACTCATTTTTAAATTATCATGGAATTCCCTAAAAATGGCATTCAAGTTTCCGCCCCTGACTTTCGTTGGCTGATTTCATAGGATGAAAATTACTTAGGGGGTGAACGGAAGACCTGACTAAGGGTCAGGTGGGGTGGTGATGGTTGCCGATTGATGCTTTCCGGGGCATTGTTTAGGGGCTCAGTCAATTTTTTCCAAATAGGGAAATCAGATCAAAAAAAAAAGATCCAAAATTGGATGAACATAGTTTAAAAATATCTGTTTGGTCAAAAGAGAGGCATTTTAGGAAAAATAAAAAAGAGGAGGGGGCAATTGGAAATCGATATTTTTCAGTTAAAGAGAAAAATTAAAAAAGGGGAATTAGAAAAGCAAAAAAGATTTGGGTTTAAAGTTGAAAAGAGAATCAAAGACTCCCCAAAAGGTTCTTTCGGTAACAGAAGAAAAAAAACAGGGAAAGATGGCCCCCTCAAAATTTCCCTGGGTCAGCTACTGCGTGATAAGGAAATGTGTAGATTTTTAAACCCATACTTCTCCAGTTTTTACCGGGGATCCAGCGTTTTCCCAGAAATGAAAAATTATGTAAAACCAGGACGATAATAAACTGTGTCTATTGGGTCCAAGGACATGGCCTTAGGCAAATGATAAATTAAAAACAAAAAAAACCCCCGGGCCCCTGATGAACTGATGCAAGGGTTCTAAAGGAATGAAAAGAGGGAGCTTAGCCCCTTTGGCAAATCTTTTAAACATTCAAAAAAAACGGGCTGGTCCCGAAAGGGGAAAAATGGAAAATTGTGTACCTTTTTTCAAAACAGGTGACAGGCCCTTTAGTTCGAACTATAGACCAATAAGCCAAAACCCCCTTTGGGGGAAAATTTTTATGGAATCAATAATTGCCGAGGCAGTTCGTAGCCCCCTTAAAAAGCATAAATTTAATCAACAAATTCGTGGTTTTACAAAGGGGGTCCTGTTTACGAAATTTATTAACTTTTTCACTAAGGTATTTGAGGAGGAGATCATGGTAATGAATTTGATTTGTGTATATGGACTTCAGTAAGGGTTTTGACGGGTCCCACATCAGAGATATTGAGGAAAATTAAAGCACATGGAATAGGAGGAGAAATTTTTTCCTGGGTAGAGGATGGTGACAAAAAGCAGCAGAGAGTTTGCTAAATGGGGGGAAAAAAATCAGAGTGGGGAAGTGTCCCAGCGGTGTTCCACGGGGGCAGTGTTGGCCCCCCGTTTCCAAAATTTCATAAACGCATAGAGAGGGCTAAGAGCGCATCGGCAAGTTTGCGATGACACCAAATAGGCCCTCGAATTTATTCGGGCGAGGCTTCGAGCATCCCGGAAGATTTTGAATAGATGATGCAGTGGGCGGAGAAGTGGCAGATGCAGTTTAATATAGACAAATGCAAAAATTTAATGTTGGCGGCAATATCATGCCCCCAAAAAACTAAAAAATGTAGTTTAAAATTAGGTTGCGAAAAAGATTTAGGATTTGGTTAGCAGTAATCTGAAACCAAGCAAAAGTGCATAAGTGTTCGCAATAAAAACTAATAGAATCCTTGGGTTCATATCAAAAAGCTAAAAATAGGGGGTCCCAGGTTGTTCTTCAACTCTTACATCTTGGTTAGGCCTCATTTGATTATGCTGCCCCGTTTTGGTCACCCATTAAGAATGGATATAAATTTTTCTGGAAAAATTCCCCAAAAAAGGGGTGACAAAATTGACCCCTTTTATAGAAACCTTCCCTTTTTAGGATGATAAGGGGGCCCGAAACTGCACTCTTTTGAAAGACGGTAGAATAGGGGGGATATGTTTTAGGTGTATAAATGGAAGACAGGAAAAAATAAAGGGGATGTAATAGTGTGCTGAAAAAATCTAGCCCGACAGGATCCAGCAATGGTTTTTAAATTGGAAAAAAATTTTAGATTCAGGAAGGATATAGGAAAGTACTGGTTTGGTAATAGAGTTTTGGGGGTGAGTGGAACAAACTCCCAAAATACCTTATAGAGGGCCCGAACGTTGTTAGCTTTAAAATAGGTTGGTAATCATGAGTGGTGTGGGGGGGGTTTTGAGTTAGACTGGTTGTGCTACCGGTCGGTTCCGTTTCCTCCCTTTTAAATCAATGTGACCCGACCTGACTGTTGGGGCATTGGCTTAAGCCGGTAGGAGACTTGGACCTGCCTCGCATGGGCATAGGCCTTTGCAGTGTCCTTCGTTTTATGTTCTTATGAAAGAGGCGTCCCCGCCCCCGAAGGGGTGGCGCAAAGTCTCAAATTTGTATATCTTTCTCCAGTACGTGTTTGGGGTTTTTTAGGGCCCCCACAGTTCATGCTGCACTAAAACCATACCCCGGGGGATTGAACCCCCCGGGGCAAGAGCTCAAAACTTGCATTTTGGGGCCAAATGGTGCCTGTGCTAACCTTCCTATGGTGTAGTATAAACCCGTTTGGGTGAAATTTATTGTGGCTAGCTGGTCTAGTGGCTAACGGACGGGCTGGTTTTTTGAGACTTTGACCGCGGGTTCAATCCCCGGGCCGGGGGTATGGTTTGTTTGCAATCAGCCATTACGATTTTTGGTCATGCTGCCTGGAGTTTACCTGGAGGAGTTCCCGGGGGTCAACGCCCCCGCGGCCGGTCGTGACCGGCCTCCTGGTGGGTCAGAGCCTGATCAAAAACCGGCTGTTGCTGTGGATCACGAAACCAACGTACAAGCCCCGCCCCCGGGTGATCAGGAACTGACTTTAGGTGCTTGTCAGTGCCAGCTTGAAAATGCCAGGGAGGCAGTTGAACAGTCTCGGGCCCCCGCCTTTTTTTTTGGTCTTTAAGTGCTAGGGCCCCCTGCTTTTCTTGGGGGGGGTGGTGCATCGTCTCCAAGTTTTTTTTGCTTTCGTAGTGAGTGATTTTGTGTGCAAAATTCGGTACTAGTCCTCTGGTTTTCCCGGGTGTATTAATATGTATCTCTCCCTCCTGCGTTCCAGGGAATACAGGTTTAGGAACCTCAAACGCTCCCAGTAATTGAGGTGTTTTATTCCCTTATGCGCGCCGTGAAAATTCTTGTACATTTCTAGGTCGGCAATTTCACCCGCCGAAAGGTGTGTTAGTGTGCAGAATATTCCGCCTAGATAGAACAAGTGATGAAAAGTGTCTCTGGGCTTTGGCTCCCTAGTTTGAAGGTTTCTTATCCTCCGTCATTTTTTTAGCAGATGCGATTTTATACAATGTTATGGTCCTTGAAGGTGGTCCCCCGACATGATCAACCCAGGTCTTTGACGTTTGGGGTTTCGCTCTTTTTTGGGCCCGAAATTTTTTTTGTATCTGATGAAGATTTAATTTCCCATGTTTCCTATCTGAGTAATTGAAATTTCTCATCGTTGAACTTATATTTTTTTCTGAGCCCACTAAAGATTTGGTTGAGTCCGCGGAGCCTTGCAGTGTCTGCAATGGAAGACACTGTCATGCAGGGTTCGGGTGTCATTTGCCAAAAGGAAAACACGGTTGCTGTGGCTGACATCCTTGTCTATGTCGGTATGGGATGAGGGAAAAAGATGGGAGCGGTACTGTGCCTTGTGGAAAAGAGCTTTTTTCCGTAGCTGCCTCGGCTTTACTCGGGTTTACGACTACTCTCTGTGTTCTGTTAATGAGGGGGAAAATTTTAGATCCATCGACCCACTTTTCCCGTTATTTTTTAGCACCTATGCTGTATGTTGTAATCTAGTAACTGATTTGGTATACCCGGGCCCGGTGGGCCCGGTGGTTTAAAACTCCCGCTTCAACCGGAGGGCCGGGTTCGATTCCGGCGGGTGGGAAAAAAATTTTGGACACGTTTCCTTAACCTGTTGTTTCCCGTTCACCCAGCAGAAATAGGGAAACCTGGGTGTTAGTCGATGGTGTGGGTGCATCCTGGGGGACAAGATTAAGGACCCCCAAAGGAAATAGTTGACGTCCTCATGCGCCGACTTTCTTGGGTTATCTGGGTGGTAAAACCCCCCGGGGTTAAAAAACCGAACGAAATCTTATTTTTTATCTTATTTTCTGTGCAGTTTCCTGCCCACTGCTGCGCCGCCCTCCCTCCCCCCTTGGAGCAAATACCGAAACCCCTTATTCCCTCCACCCTGCCTGCAGTACATTGTACGACTTACAACCCAAGTGGTTGGGCCCCTAACCTTTTTTAGCTCTCCTCACTCCCATCCTTTTTCCAGTATTTCCACCTTCCCCTTCCTTCCCATCTTACCAAGCTTGGGGTGTGATTGATGGTCCCGGGATGCTTTAGGGATTGTCAGCTCCCCCTTTAAAAAACCCGGGGTTATTGTTAATTCCCCCTTTAAAGGTTTGGGGGGAGGCTGCTGAACGGTCTTTGGGCCCCCGGAATTATTGTGTTTGGGTTATCCCAGTTAATTTTCCCCAGTTACTATGTTGATAATACTTATGTGTACCCGTACTGTACCCCCAAAAGAAAAATCTCTGAATATTGTGTTATCTAGGTAATTAACACTATGAAATTGTCTTTGGGAATAAGTCACTGACTTTTTAGTGGGGTTTTGCCCAGGTAATTTACTACATGCTATATATGATAATTTTTGAAACTGTATTCATGCGTACCTGTATTAAATAAAAATTTCTTGCTTGTTTAATAAAAAATAACCAGTTTTTTAGGGGATGATTCCCGCTAAGGGTGGAGAGGTCCCCCGGTTCATTATTTTTTATAAACAAGGGGGAAACGCTAAACCCCGGGGGTTAACAGCGCTGGGGGGGGGTGTGGAAGGCATTCAGGTTAAATTGGGGAATGGAGAAGATCCAATTTCCCAAAACAAGAGCCCCTCACCAACATCAAGGGAACCCACCTTGAGGGGGTCCGGGTTCAACTCCCGGACAGGCTCGCTGACTTTTTAAGGACCCCAATGGAAATAAGTCACATTATCTGACTTTTTTGGGTTATTCTGGGTAATTTACATATATGCTATTATATATGACAAATTATGTAGCTATTTATGTGTACCAGTACCCGAATAAACTTACTTAAGGTGGTGAAGTAGATGGTAGTGTGTGCTCGGCTCCTCCAGCTCTCTCATCCCATAACATGAACTTTTGAAGGGAAACTAGCGTTATCCCATAACAAGAACAGAAACACGTTGCAGGATGCCTCAGGGAAGCTTTAAAAAGAATAAAAAGGGACCACAGGTTCCTACGAAGCTGAAAAAGGGAAAACGACAAAACCCTCTCAAGATGAAGAAAGGAGGTAGGTGAATGCTTTATATGTAATGAGTCAATGTCACTGACTTTTTTTTTGAGTCATCCTAGGCAATTTACAGTGATAATTTTATAATCATTATAATCTTTATTTCTGCAAGTACATGTACAACGTATACAAGCTTAGCTGATATCAGTGACATGCTATATAGAAAGCCCCTTGTTATGTAGAGCATTTCGGGCCAATTAGGTCAATTTTGTCCCCAGGATGCGACCCACACCAGTCGACTAACACCCAGGTACCAATTTTACTGATAGGTGAACAGGAACAGCAGGTGTTTTAAGGAAACACGTGCTGATGTGGCCACCTGTACCGGGGATCGAATCACGGACCTCAATGTGTGAGATGAGTGCTCTTGCAATCGAACTCTGGGACTCCCCTACAAAGGTACCTTAAAATGCTGTTGATGATTGACCTTTTAAAAAAATAGTTGCCTTTTTTTAATTATTATTGTTATTATTATTATTACCGTAATTCAGTAATAGGAGTCTTCGGCTCAACTGAAAAGCCCCTTAAAGGGTTTCTTTATACTGGTGAAAGGCTCTTGATATAATGTGATAGCCATTTACAAGGTGGAGATAGGTCCCTATCTTCATATTATGGACCAGTCAGCCTAACCTCATTTATGGAAAAGTTGATGGAATCAGTAAGTGTAGATGCAATTCTAAGCAAGTCACCTTGAGGTATTATTCAGCGAATTTCATCATACAAAGGGACATTCTTGCCTTATAAATTTACTAGCCCTTTTTGTTAGGGTATTAGAATTGATTATTTTGTATGTGTAAGATGCACAGTAGTATGAGTTAATTTTATGTATGTATATCAAGTGAGTTTAGACTTTTGAAGAGTGAGGGAGTGTGTTGTCTGGCACTAGACTGAGTAATCATTCATACAGCTACTTTTTGTTGAACTGTATGATCCTTGTGGGTTTAGTGCTTATTTTTTGTAATATTATTGGCTTAAGGTGATTTGCTGTAGTGGATCCCTAGGCACAAATAGCATAGGTGAAGAAGGAATAGATTAGAGAGTAGTATAGTGTAAGTAGTTCTGTTTGAGGTACATAATAATGTATCATAGAGAAGATTCCGACTTACTGGTATACATTTTTTGATACGTGCTGAACGTGGGTGTTGAATTTCAAGTTGCTGTCATGGAACAGACCTAAGAATTTTCCTTCATTTATCTTGCAATGGAAGAATCATTAATCATAACATTTAGATAAATTAGACACATGTGCAACTCTTGGGTATCTTTATTGAGGAAACGTTTCGCCACACAGTGGCTTCATCAGTCCATACAAAGGAGAATCTTGAAGAACAGGAGGAGAATGAGGTAATCAGTCCCTCAACCTTGAGTCGATGTGGTCAGTCCATCAATCTTGAATAGAATACGGCATACGTGCTGAGAAGGAGCTTATAAACCGTTGGCAGGAGAGGTGCAGCAGTCATAGGTCGTGTAACATTTGTTCAATGTTGAAGTAGGTCGTGCCCAAGAATTAGGCAAGCGAAGAATTCCCAAGTATTAAGATCCCAAGAAGTTGCAGTGTCTGACAGGTTTGTAGATGAATGGTTCAGAGAACCGACATGTTGATAAATTAGACACATGTGCAACTCTTGGGTATCTTTATTGAGGAAACGTTTCGCCACACAGTGGCTTCATCAGTCCATACAAAGGAGAATCTTGAAGAACAGGAGGAGAATGAGGTAATCAGTCCCTCAACCTTGAGTCGATGTGGTCAGTCCATCAATCTTGAATAGAATACAGCATACGTGCTGAGAAGGAGCTTATAAACCGTTGGCAGGAGAGGTGCAGCAGTCATAGGTCGTGTAACATTTGTTCAATGTTGAAGTAGGTCGTGCCCAAGAATTAGGCAAGCGAAGAATTCCCAAGTATTAAGACCCTAATTCTTGGGCACGACCTACTTCAACATTGAACAAATGTTACACAACCTATGACTGCTGCACCTCTCCTGCCAACGGTTTATAAGCTCCTTCTCAGCACGTATGCCGTATTCTATTCAAGATTGATGGACTGACCACATAGACTCAAGGTTGAGGGACTGATTACCTCATTCTCCTCCTGTTCTTCAAGATTCTCCTTTGTATGGACTGATGAAGCCACTGTGTGGCGAAACGTTTCCTCAATAAAGATACCCAAGAGTTGCACATGTGTCTAATTTATCAACATGTCGGTTCTCTGAACCATTCATCTACAAATCATAACATTTAGTTGGACATTTGTAGCTCTGTTCCCAAACATTATGTAGAAGGTCTTATCAATGTTAAGAGTGAGATTATTGGGAGTTATCCAGGTAGATATCTTTATGAGCTCATCATTGCTGTTGAGAGAATTCTGATTTGGGTGAGAGATGACGGAAGCCATGTCATCTACAAACAGAACGGGTCTAAGTTGTTGGAATTTTGAAGATCATTGATGTATATGACAAAAGCAGAGATTAGATTTAGATTTTGCCACTGAAGTGGCTGGTTTATTGTGCGCCTCATATCCATCCTGTGGACAGTAGCGCAAGAGCATATGAATACACAAAAGGCCTAGGAATTAGGTCACAAAAGGGTTAAGTGTACATTTGGATTTATATCTACAGTTCACTTATCTGGTATCTTATTTTCATTAATAACATATCTTGATATGTCACATAGGTTATTATATTCTCTCTCTCTATATTCCTCAATAAGTAGACAATTAAGCACATAGTGTTCAAGACCATGACCATATGCCTGACCACATAATTTGCATTTGGTTTGATTATCTGTGTATCTCCCAAACTGCCAGAAGTACTTGTAACCAAGCCTAAGCCTAGCCTCTACAACATCAGTCTGTTCACGTTGCAAGTTGCTCCATAATCATACTTATCTACATTCATGTTATCATAGTGGGTTATAGATCTACTCAGGCTTCTAATTGCATTCCTATAACATTAATTTTCATTAATTACTTCTCACCTAATATTACTCCAAATGCTAGACACAGATATACCAAAGTTATATTCTACATTCTCCTTCAGGGTACTCCTCTTGGCTAACATATCAACTAAGAAGAGTACCCTGAAGGAGAATGTAGAATATAACTTTGGTATATCTGTGTCTAGCATTAGGAATAATATTAGGAGAGAAGTAAACAATGAAAATGAATGTTATAGGAATGCAATTAGAAGCTTGAGTAGATCTGTAACCCACTATGATAACATGAACGTAGGTAAGTATGTTTGAAAAACAAAGGGACTAAAATAGTGACATAAGTTTGCTGATGACACGAGAATAAGTCATCAGATAATTTCTGATGACACCAGAAAGCTACAGGATGATCTGGATAAGTTGATGTGGTTGGAGAAGTGGGAAATGCAGTTCAATGCAGACATATGTAAGGTTCTAGTCTTATGAAAATAAAATAACTATGGTTCAGTAACCTACTGGTAAATGTTGTAAATATTAGGCATGTTCACCTGAACCTTGTTAATTAAAAATTTGTAAATTAATGAATTCAGTCACAAAATTTAAAAACATTTGAACATAATATAGCTGTTTTCTTGAAACGGTTGTTAATATCTCTCTAAATTGTCATTAAACTTTTTATTTCCAACTTATAATAAATTACACTATGTTCCTTAACTTTTTAAAAATTAATCATATCTTCAAATTCAAATTCTTTATTTCAACATGATAGTACAATGCTTGTACAGAGATGGGTAACATTTAGGTGTACATGCAGAAAGTCCTTAGTATGCAGTGCAAAATATTTTGGGCAAATCTTCAACCAGTATTACTGTATATCATTACTTTCTTATTTGTTTTTTAATTAATTTAGCATTAAATCATAATGTCTTCACCAAATGCTGAGTTTTCACCAATATTTCTATTATAGTACTGTACAGTATTATATAATTTTATGTACATATTTAGTGTGTTCTGTACTACATTTATATAGTATGTATGTTCTCAGGTACTCCTAGCTTAAGACTTTCTGAAATACTATCCATAACTATGGGTTTTTTCTTGTAAGAAATATGCACTTTAATGGTTCTTCTTGGGAGATACTTATTATTAAATTTGTTGCAATAAGGTAAGTAATGTGTGTACTGTATATTAATTTTTTTAGGCCTAGCTATATTGCTCACTTAATACATATATGATGGTGTAAACGTGTTGTTAGGCTTTAATATGCATTTGAAAGTGAAAAAAGGCTATGGCTCACTTTACAGCAACTTTTGCTTTACAACGGTAACCTGGAACCTAACCTACTGTATATGGAAGAATTTTTCCCAGTACAAAAAACTCATGGCACTTCTGACCAATTTACGACTTGGTAATGTCAGTGAGATTACTGACATTAAACCTAACCTAGCCCTACCTAAACCTAGATTGTAATGTTGGATAACTTGTTATATTTTAAAGTCATTGAACCTTCCACCAGGATAACTTACTGATGTAAGTGATTTGAAAAACTGTTGACATTACTGACACCATTCAGTTTTAATCAGTACATTTTATTTATTTTAAATCTGCTGTAGTTTGTTTATCAGTCTTACCTATTAAACATATATGAATCTGCAGAATTCATTTGATCTCAAATCCTTGTATTTTTTTTTTTTTAAATTTTGCATTTATGTAATAGTTGTGGATTAATTTTTGTGGCTTGTGTATTCCTTTTTGACAAAATCTGGGCTAAAATTAATCCATTAAATACTGGTATCTATTAATTTCAGGACGTACAATTGCACCAAAGAAAGCCAAGGCACAAGAGAGAATGTTTGTACAAAAACAGTTACAGAAAGCCATTAATGCCAATATTGAACAAGATATGAAACAAAGAGCATCTAAGGACTGTACATCTTTTAAAGTATGTATCACTACATTCACGAAACTTCTCAAAACTTATGTGGGTTACACACTTTCATTACACAGTATGCACCATGGAAGTACTACATATTAATTGCTGTGACTTACATACAATTATGCTTGATTTTCTTTTAAAAAATTGGTCATATCCTGTAAAGAAAGAGATCTTAATTTTGTGATTACAGTACCTTATTTGTAACATAGTACCTATTTGTAGCAGCAGGAAAAGAGCAAAGTTTGTCATGTGGTTGTAGCACACACTTTCTTCTCTTGCAAATTTGTCTATATTTTTAAAGGAAAGCCTTCTATGGCAGTATGCTTTCAGCAGTGTTTTCTTAGTTTATGATCTTTTGATCTGCCAGTTGATGGATGAGGCTTGAATCTCTGTTAATTCTTTTATAATCTTTAATTCGGTTATAATGTCTCCTCATTTCCTTCTTATTTGTACTTTGTTTTTAATGCAAGAAGCATTTTGCATTTTATCTTTTGACTTTTTTTTAGCTTGTCCACGTGTTCTTTAGGTGTGAACAACATACCGATACATCATAGTTCACTTTTTATCTAGTGTCTATAGTGAACAGCTTTTTCAATATTCATTCATTCATATACACTAAAGGCTAAAAAATTTAGCATTGAAGAGTGATTTTCCAATGATCTTTGATGGCAGTTTCTCTTAGGCCCTTGTAATTTTTTTTTATCTTTATTTTTTCTTACATGGTTTATAATGCATAGGATGTGTAGTGCATAGGATTTTTGCATCATATGCAAACTTGTTCATGCAGTAACCTCTCAGTTATCAGTAGGGTTACATTCCTGAAAATCATCATCTAATCTAAAATAGCATTAAGTGATGTGAGGACCATATTCAGAGATTGGGTTATGTTCCAAATGCCTCTGAATTTGCTAAACTTTTTTTTTTTTTTTCAACGAACTGGCAATATCCCACCAAGGCAGGGTGACCTAAAAAGAAAAACTAAAGTTTCTCTCTAAATTTAGTAATGTATATAGAAGAAGGGGTTACTAGCCCCTTGCTCCCGGCATTTTAGCCATCTCCTACAACATGCATGGCTTATGGAGGAAAAATTCTGTTCCACTTCCCCATGGAGAAAAGCAGAAATAAACAAGAACTAGAACTAGCAAGAAAATAGAAGAAAATCCAGACGTGTGTGTGTATATATTCTTTCCTTTATTTCAACACACCGGCCGTATCCCACCGAGGTGGGGTGGCCCAAAAGGAAAAACGAAAGTTTCTCCTTTTACATTTAGTAATATATACAGGAGAAGGGGTTACTAGCCCCTTGCTCCTGGCATTTTAGTCGCCTCTTACAACACACATGGCTTACGGAGGAAGAATTCTGTTCCACTTCCCCATGGAGGTAAGAGGAAATAAACAAGAACAAGAACTAGAAAGAAAATAGAAGAAAACTCAAAGGGGTGTGTATATATATGCTTGTACATGTATGTGTAGTGTAACCTAAGTGTAAGTAGAAGTAGCAAGACGTACGTGAAATCTTGCATGTTTATGGGACAGAAAAAAGACACCAGCAGTCCTACCATCATGTAAAACAGTTACAAGTTTCTGTTTTACATTCATTTGGCAGGACGATAGTACCTCTTTGGGTGGTTGCTGTCTTTTTATAAAAATTATACTCTGTAAAAGAATAATTACTTCAAGCATTTGAAGAGTGTAGGTAGGGTTAATGTGGGCCTCCTGGGCTGTATTGGATGCTCCATGTTTTATCGTCTGAAATAAACTCAGTGTGTGTAAACCTCTTAAAAATAAAAGCCATATTTCCTTACCAGATTGTACCAAACATATAGGAACTCACCACATCTATATTAAATGAACAATTAGCAGAGTTAGGTATCACAACAACTTTGCTAATGACACGACTTTTGTCATCTCCCACCCAAATCTAGCCTCACTCAGCACTATTGTTAATGAAGAGCTTGCAGTAATAGCAACCTGGATGACTGTCAGTAAACTTACACTTAATACAGACAAAACTTTTTACATTGTGTTTGGGAGTAGAGCAAGTGAATTCCAACTAGTCATTATGCTTAACAACACCCTTATTGCTAAATATAATGAGGGAAAATTCCTGGGTCTGCACCTTGACAGCAACCTGAAATTCAAAACCCATATCCGACACATAAAAAAAGTCAAACGGTTGGCAACTTCTCATACGTTACTATGTACCACAGACAGTACTACTTACACTATACTTTTCACTGATCTACCCCAACCTCACCTATGCTATTTGTGCCTTGGGCTCTACAACGACAAATCACCTAAAACTAATAATAACCCAACAAAAAGCTGCAGTGCAAATGATCACACAATCCACTGCTAGACAACACCCCCCTCCCCCACTCTTCAAAGACCTAAACCTACTCACTATACAAAATATTCACTCGTACTATTGTGTAACCTACATTTACAGAACAATCAATTCTAACATAAATTCCGACATAACATAACACTAGGCACAAAAACCTCTATGACATTCCCCGTGTCAGGCTAAATCTTTTCAAAAACTCGCTGTGCATAAAAGGACTAAAAATCTGGGACTCTTTGCCAGAAATCTCCGGAACCAGAGGCTCAGCTAGCATTTTGAAACTACAGTTAAAAAACACCTTATCTCCTCAACCTACCCCAGCCCATCTTTAATACATATCTAAAAACTATACATGCATTTGCTCAATATCATGAACATAGATAAAACTTTATAATCAGTATATGTATACTTAATCTCAATATCTGTATTCATCTCAAATGTTAATCACTCCATTGTGTCCCCCTAATGTTAATAATCAAAATTGTAATTCTTCTCTACAAAACTTATTAAAGCCATATAGCACAACTTAATGGAATACTCATTTCTCTTGTATTCATTGTAACTCGCCTAATGACCATATGTACTGTTATTGCCTTATTAATCTTAAGTTAGTTTTAAGTTTGCCCAAAATGTTTTGCACATAAAGGGGCTTTTGGTATGTACACCCAACTATTATAAGTATTCCTTTGTACAAACATGTATCATGTTGAAATAAATTATTATTATTATTATTATTATTATTATTATTATTATTATTATTATTATTATTAATAATAATCAAAATATTCAAGGCAGCCTCAGGAGCTTTGTTGTTATAGTTTATAGTCATTGAAAGCTTATGCTGTATTTGACCTGTATGTTAACTTTGGTAAGAATAGAAGCCACATTTCCTTACAAATTGTCCACATCTATACTAAACAAATATATCTTAAGGACATTTAAGAGAGTAATAACTCAGTAAAATGAAGTGATGTTGTAATAAAATGGTGTGGAAAAGTGTCCAAGAGATGTGGAAAAGTTCTATATAGTGCCTTAACTTGTCAGTTAATCTTAATTATCTTTAAACTTTTATTTTGTATGATCTGTACATGAGGTGTCAGTATTGTGCTTAGGGGAAAAGAAAGCAGTACCACATGCTTTGGGTAAAGCAAAGTCAGAATCATTAATGAAATAGGATTAGTAAATAATAGCTTAGGACCAGTAAATAACTAAATAACTTTCAAGAAATTTCAGGTTTTATATTCAAGCGCATTATTTAACCCTTAAACTGTCCAAATGTAGATCTACGTTTGCGCGCGTAGCGCTCTGACCTCGATTTTCTCCATAAGAAACAATGTTAAAAAAACATAGATCTACGTTCGGGGCGCTACCCAAGCAAATGTAGATCTACATTTGGACAGTTTAAGGGTTAAGTACAGTGGTACCCCAAGTTTTGTACAGCTCCCAACTCAACAATTATGTAAGTGTATTATTGTAAGTGCTTTTGTAAGTGTATTTTTTGGGGGTCTGAAACAGTAATCTAATTTACATTATTCCTTATGGGAATAAATTCATTTGGTAATGGCACTCGAACAGCCTTCTGGAACAAATTATCGCCGAAATTCTGGGTACCACTGTACAAATACTTTTTTTTTTTTTTTTAGAGTGAATGACTGTATTCATGAGTAAAGGCATGTGAAAGGTGTGATTTTTGAACTTAGCCAAGTAATATCCATAGGTTTCTGCAGTATTCTCTACTCGGAGCATGGCATTGATATACACTTGTGTACATTGCTGCATAACAGCCACTGCCTTACTACACCTCTTAATAAATGTTGGGCATTTTCTGACATGGCTGTTTGTATTATGTTTTATTGTTATTTATTGTTTTTGTTATTTTTTGCAAAACCTTTTATACATGCAATGATAAAAATGCTGAAAACAGCATAAATATACGTCATTTAATCATGCATCAGTGAGCACTCCTCCTCCAGACATCAGTTATAGCACCTACACTGAACCTAAACTCATCCCTGTCCAGAGAAAACTCCATCCATTTAGTAATGATGCTGGATGGTGATTTTTAATGAATTAACAAAAAATGTAAAAAAAAATAAAGTGAAAAAATTGCCAAAAATTCAGTAATTATGGAGGAATATATTACCTGTGATGTCATCACATGAAATGTTGTAATTATGATAATTCACTTTAGAAATATTGTAAGGAATTGAGATTTGCATCAAAATGTTGCCAGATTTTAGGAATTTTTTCAGTAAACTTATTCTTTTTTCAATTTTTTTTTATTACATGTATGCTCTACCAAAGAAAGATATGTACCAGGAAGCCAAACACCTTCAGTGAAAATCATGTGTTGATTAATCATTCAGAATTTTACTACCTTGATAGATAGGTTAAGTTATATTCATCCTTATTTTTCAATCTAATGAACCAGAATACATGACTGGGCGACTGTACTGCATGGCTTACAACTATGTAAAATGTACTTTTTTTTCCATTGTTCCAACACATTTTAGCATTTTATGTACAAGTTCATGTTCATATTTTGTTCAGAGGATCCTTGAGCTTTGATATGTAAAGTTAAGCCATGTTTATAATTTATTTGGTAGCTTAACAAGATAATGGATGATTGAGAAATTGAAGGGCTTGAATACATCCTCCACTTAGCTGACTCCAAAGTGAAGCATTTATATTACAGTGCTAAAACAGTAAATGGTTTTCAAATCTCACCTTTCTTTATTTTTATCATTACTGTACATAAACACTGGCATGTAAGAGGTTTCCTTATACAGTGGAACCTCGGTTATTGAATGCCTTACTTGTCGAACAAATTAGTTTTCGAATGAGGAGTTCAAAAAAAAAATGTCCTGGTTTTCATACTTGCTCTTGGTTGTCGACGGACAGTGCAAACGGGACAAAGAGGCTCACCATATCCACTTTTATTATTTATTTATTTATGTCTTTGCAAATAGTACATTGAGATTATGTATTTACAATAATGGGTTGCAATGCAAAGAGAGCCTCTATTATGCCTAGGCATTATGGGCCGACTTAACATTATTGGCTTTAACCTTTTCGGTGTCAGTCTCGTTGTATAGCAGCTTTGAAGCCAGTGTCGGTCCCTTAGTATGACACCATAAGCTCAGCTCACTCAGATAAGCTGAGAGTGGTAAATTTGGGCCTAGAAATGAGAGAATGGGTCTGTGTGGTAAGTGTGCACCACATAAAAAAATCCTGCAGCATGCAGTGAATCATGAGAAAAAACTGTGACCGTGTTTTTGGTTTAAAACTGCAGCTTTGTGGTGTATTTTCTTATGGGTTTTATGGTTGTATTCTTGGTTACTTGGTCCCATTTGATAGAATGGAAGATAAATTACAGAAATAGGATGATTTTGATTAGTTTCATGACTGAAAGTAGCTTGAAATTGAGATAAAATAGCAGAAATGTTTGATTTATTGCTGATATTCCAGAGTACACAAATGATGTCACTTGTCCAATACACATCCAACTGGCTGGTCTAATATGCATTCACAAATGGGTTGACATTATTTATACAACTACTACAATAATGCAGTAGTCTGTATAACTAAAAATCCTATTTTTTTTGTGATTAGAAATTCAAAATGGAAAGCAGGTGTAATATAAGAGGGGCCTGGAGATGTGACTAATGAACAGAGGAAATGTTTTTTTTCAGTGCCAGGAATGTCTGCCATGTTTATTCTGGACCCTATTTTTAAATTGGCATTTTTTAATTTTGTGTGAAATTGGCCAAATCACCGATTTCCGATCACTGTATTGAGTAGTTGAAGTAGGTAAATGCGCAGTTTCCTGTACTCAGTAGAATAGAAGGAATACTAGCAAAATAGCTGAGTTTGGTCAACTGGAACAATGGAATTGGCCCAAAGTAGGGCACAAAGTGGGCAAAATCGCTGATGCATATCGCCATGACTGCTAACTTTGCAAGAACATAATTCCAAGGTGTTAGTGGTGAAAAGAGACAAAGAAGAGAAAGCACACCAGAAGGAGAGTTGCCTGACACGTTATTCAAAGGTGACTCCTTCCAAGCAGTAATGTATCCTCCCTCGTTTCCACCTCCTGCTTCCAGTATGCCATTAGCTCTCCTCTGACAGGTAAGAGGCAGTTAAATTTTCATTTACTACTGTACAGTATCTCAGCTAAAGTTTCTATTAGTATTCATTTTTACAGTTTTAACCCTTTGACTGTCGCGGCCGTATATATACGTTTGCGAGGTACCGTGTTTGACGTATATATACTCATAAATTCTAGCGGCTTCAAATCAGGCAGGAGAAAGCTAGTAGGCCCACATGTGAGAGAATGGGTCTGTGTGGTCAGTGTGCACCACATAAAAAAATCCTGGAGCACGCAGTGCATAATGAGAAAAAAAAAACTCCGACCGTTTTTTTTAATTAAAATGCCGACTTTGTGGTCTATTTTCGTATAGTATTTGTGGTTGTATTCTCGTTTTCTTGGTCTCATTTGATAGAATGGAAACTATATTATAGAAATGGAGGTGATTTTGATTAATTTTACTATAAAAAGAACCTGGAAATGGAGCACAAAGTACAGGAAATGTTTGATTTTTGCCGATGTTCAAAAGTGAACAAATGATGTCATTGTCCAATAAATGTCCAAATAGCCATTCTAATACGCAGTCATGAATGGGTTGATGTAATTTTTACAATTATTACAGTATTGCAGTAGTCTGCATAACAGTAAATCTTCTATTTTTGTTTGAATAAAATTTCAAAATAAAAAGCAAGAGTAATATCACAGGGACCTGGAGACATGACTGATGAACAAAGAAAATGTTATTTTAGAGCCAGGAATGTCTGCATTGTTCATTCTGGACCTTATTTTGAAATTGTCGTATTTTTTAATTTTCGTGAAATTGGCCAAATTGCAAATTTCTGACCATGTTATTGGGTAGTTGAAATCGGTAAATGGGCAGTTTCTTGTACTCAATCGATAGAAAAAATAGAGTTCTGAAGAAATAGTTATGAGTTTGGTTGACTGGAATAACGGAATTAGCCGAAAATAGGGCTCAAAGTGGGCGAAATTGCCGATTTTTTAAATATCGCCGAAGTCGCTAACTTCGCGAGAGCGTAATTCCGTCAGTTTTCCATCAAATTTCGTTTTTTTGGTGTCTTTACAATCGGGAAAAGATTCTCTATCATTTCATAAGAAAAAATAATTTTTTTTTTTTTCGAATATTTTGCGACACCAGAAGCAACTTCAGGATTTGGCCCTTCGACAGTCAAAGGGTTAAGTAGTAGTTAATACGTTTTTAGTAAATTATTATATTGTCATTTGGGGTTTGGAACGGATTACTTAATTCTATTTACATTATTCTTTATGGGAAAAATTGCTTTGGTTGTCGTCTGTTTTGGTTGTTGAATCGACATCTGGAACAAATTAAATTCGACAGCTGAAGCTCCACTATGATGGTAAATGTCAGAATCATTATAATTTTATTTAGGGGAAAGCACTAGGGTTGTCATTGAGTGCCTGGAGAATAGTGGCAGTCAGGTCTATTTCAAGGAAATGGAGAACAGGTTCAACTCCATGAATCAGGAGCCCCACACTAACATCAAGGAACTTCCCTTAAGGTGTGTTTATAGAAGTCACAAGAAATAAAATACAGTGGTACCCTGAGTTCCGTACGGCTCTCAACTCGAACAGTTATATAAGTATGTTATTGTAAGTGCTCTTGTAAGTATATTTTTGGGGGTCTGAAACGGTCTAATTTAATTTACATTATTCCTTATGGTAACAAATTCGTTCAGTAATGGCACTCGAACAGCCTTCTGAAACTAATTATGGCTGAAACTTGGGGTACCACTGTATCTGTTTATTAAAGAAAATACTGCACTATGAGACATTCTTAAGTGATATGAGTTGTGTCCTGTTCATTATTTTTTTGTTTGTTCTGAAAGCCTTGTACTTTAAAATATATATTGAATGGGGTTAGCTTTTAATATGTTTGGAATGTAATCCAGTTTTTCCCATGTTATTAAGTTTGTGTATTGCATTTTTACAATATTTGCAAATTTTAGGGAGTGTAACCCCACTTCTTGTGAGAGTTAACTGTATTGTCATTATACAGTATTCTTTTATATATAATGTACTGTATGTATTTTTTTTTTTTTTCAGTTATTCAAGAAAGAGAAAAATCCTGAAGATAATGTGAAGAAATAGTTTGCTTCTTGTCAACTACAGCAGTAACATTTCCTGACTAAATCTTGCACTGAAAGGTAATTTTAAAGATATACTCTATGCATATTTTGTGGGAAGTCAGTTGAATAAAATTTGAGAAGTACTGTATGTCTTTTTTTTATTACTGCATTTAAAGCTTCCACCTTGCAGTTAGAAAAAGAATATGGTAGGGTATGTTTCAGTTAGAAAAAGCATATGATAGGGTGGACAGGGTAACAGTGTGGAAGAGGTTGCAAATGTATGGAATAAGTGGTAGGTTGTGAAAACCTGTAAGACTTTGAGAATGAGGTTCAGGTTATGGTATGGCATATAGAAAGGACAAAAGAATGCAAAAAGGAGAGTCAGAGAATGGGCAGGTTTTTATCAGCAAATTTTGCTGAGAATAAGCAATGGCTTTGGAGAAAAATCCAGGTTAAGAAGCCTGGAGAGCAAATGGACTTGGCAGTTAAAAACAAAAGAGTGAAGATGTTAGATGGGAAGGTGATGGAAAGACAGAGAGAATAATTTAAAGAGTTGCTAAATGTTATTGAGGCCAGTGGCACTTGCGAAGATCTACATCTTAATCACAACACCCTTTAATATGCTGCATGGCCTAAATTTTGGCTTGGACATAAGAGAATGGGTCTGTGCAGTGGGTGTGCACAGTACATATAAAAATAATCCTGCCCCCCACAGTCCATAATGGGAACAGCTAACCTCTGGCCTTATGTTTGGTTTAAATTAGATAATTTGAGGCATGCTAGTGAAATGGAGATGATTTTGGTCAAAGTGAAAGTGGCTTGAAATAGGTTTTTATGTGGTGGAAATATTTTATTTTTGATGATTTTCTTGAGGAAGGGTAGGGGCCCCATTACCTCCCCCTCCTGGTCTGTTTTATGGCGTTTTACTAGATTTACTGCAGTTACTCGGATGGCCTAAACCATGATCCTGGTTATATTTTATTCCAAGATATAGGGTAAAACTTCAATATTTTTGTTCGATGATATTCAAAATGGCCAAATTACTGCCTTTTGTGCACTATACAGAAAATTATATTTTCCAGTATATAAGGTGCTATCCCCCCCACCAATTCTTACAAGCATATTCTGGGAAAAATAGTAGTTGCAGTATTGCACTTGCTTATGTGCACAGCATATCTGAAAGAGGTGGGGCTTGCACAGCCTGTCGTCTGCTCTACCACCACTAACCACTACAGCATGGCCACCTGTTGTTTGCCAACGACTACTTTGGAATTATTAACTCTAGAAGCTGGTTTGCTTATTGTACATGTATACTGGAAATATGTAAATTATAATATATAATACAGTAAGCATCTGATAAAATGGACCTCCAAAAGTGGATATTGGCTAAAACAGACAAAAAGTCTGGTCAGAGAAAGGCTCAACATGGGGTATGATTAAATTAGCCATGAAGAGCTATCCTGTCTGGACATGCATTTTATAAAATGTACCGACCCTGCTTAATCACAGGTTTGCGCAATCCAAGGTTTATCCTGGACACGTCTGTTTTCATTGTTCCTGGGCAGCAGAGTCATTGACTGCTCAGTCAGCTTGTTATTGTCTGCGTGTGCTCAGACATCATTGTCACTTTGTCTCCAATTTTCCCCTGGATTTACAATGTTTTTAATCATTTTATTAAAGTACTGTGTAGTGTTATTAACAATGGCCTCTAGAGCATGTGATGGGGCCAAGAAATGTGTGACCTTAACTATTAAGCAGAAACTTAAAAAAGTAATATAAAAGCTGGAGGCTGGCATTTCTGTGGCCTGGGTGTGTGAGGAGAATGGTGTAGGAAAATAGTGTCTGAGATTCTTAGAAGCAGGAAAAAGCTTAGACAATATGCTATGAAGTAGTGTAGATGCTAGCTAGTAAGCCCAAGGCATCTACTTATCCTCAGCCACCTACATCTGGTGAACTATTTACATCATGCCATCTGCATATCCCATGCCATCTGCAATGTTATTGCTGTTGCTTTACAACTCCTCTGACTCAGAATAATTTATTCTGGGTCACTAAACCACATGGGAGTACTGTGTTATACATTTGTAAGCTTGTCTATCCACCAGTAGAGTACGAAAAATTACTGTTCTGTACTCGACTGTGCTGTACTTTTTAATTTTTTCTTTTCAAGTACATTTAGTGGTAATAATGTATTATGCTCCAGTTTAGTCTGTCTGATGGTCCATCAATACAGCAGACTAAGTCTTGTTTTATTGGGTGTCTATCCATATAGTTATTATTATTTATTTTATTAGCACACTGGCCAATTCCCACCAAGGCAGGGTGGCCCAAAAAAGAAAAACTTTCACCATCATTCACTCCATCACTGTCTTGCAGTTTTTAAACTGCAACATTAACACCCCTCCTTCAGAGTGCAGGCACTGTACTTCCCATCTCCAGGACTCAAGTCCAGCCTGCCGGTTTCCCTGAATCCCTTCATAAATGCTACTTTGCTCACACTCCAACAGCACGTCAAGTATTAAAAACCATTTGTCTCCATTCACTCCTATCAAACACGCTCACGCATGCCTGCTGGAAGTCCAAGCCCCTCACACACAAAACCTTCCTTACCCCCTCCCTCCAACCTTTCCTAGGCCGACCCCTACCCCGCCTTCCTTCCACTACAGACTGATACACTCTTGAAGTCATTCTGTTTCGCTCCATTCTCTCTACATGTCCGAACCACCTCAACAACCCTTCCTCAGCCCTCTGGACAACAGTTTTGGCAATGCCGCACCTCCTCCTAACTTCCAAACTACGAATTCTCTGCATTATATTCACACCACACATTGCCCTCAGACATGACATCTCCACTGCTTCCAGCCTTCTCCTCGCTGCAACATTCATCACCCATGCTTCACACCCATATAAGAGCATTGGCAAAACAATACTCTCATACATTCCCCTCTTTGCCCCTAAGGACAAAGTTCTTTGTCTCCACAGACTCCTAAGTGCACCACTCACCCTTTTCCCCTCATCAATTCTTTGATTCACCTCATCTTTCATAGACCCATCCGCTGACACGTCCGCTCCCAAATATCTGAATACATTCACCTCCTCCATACTCTCTCCCTCCAATCTGATATCCAATCTTTCATCACCTAATCTTTTTGTTATCCTCATAACCTTACTCTTTCCTGTATTCACTTTTAATTTTCTCCTTTTACATTTTTTATTTTATTATCACACTGGCTGATTCCCACCAAGGCAGGGTGGCCCGAAAAAGAAAAACTTTCACCATCATTCACTCCATCACTGTCTTGCCAGAAGGGTGCTTTACACTACAGTTTTTAAACTGCAACATTAACACCCCTCCTTCAGAGTGCAGGCACTGTACTTCCCATCTCCAGGACTCAAGTCCGGCCTGCCGGTTTCCCTGAATCCCTTCATAAATGTTACTTTGCTCACACTCCAACAGCACGTCAAGTATTAAAAACCATTTGTCTCCATTCACTCCTATCAAGGAGACAAATGGTTTTTAATACTTGACGTGCTGTTGGAGTGTGAGCAAAGTAACATTTATGAAGGGATTCAGGGAAACCGGCAGGCCGGACTTCGAGTCCTGGAGATGGGAAGTACAGTGCCTGCACTCTGAAGGAGGGGTGTTAATGTTGCAGTTTAAAAACTGTAGTGTAAAGCACCCTTCTGGCAAATTCATCCACCAACCTCTGCAACTTCTCTTCAGAATCTCCTAAGAGCACAGTGTCATCAGCAGAAAGCAACTGTGACAACTCCCACTTTATGTGTGATTCTTTATCTTTTAACTCCATGCCTCTTGCCAAGACCCTCGCATTTACTTCTCTTACAACCCCATCTATAAATATATTAAACAACCATGGTGACATCACACATCCTTGTCTAAGGCCTACTTTTACTGGGAAATAATCTCCCTCTTTCCTACATACTAACTTGAGCCTCACTATCCTCGTAAAAACTCTTTCACTGCTTTCAGTAACCTACCTCCTATACCATACACCTGCAACATCTGCCACATTGCCCCCCTATCCACCCTGTCATACGCCTTTTCCAAATCCATAAATGCCACAAAAACCTCTTTAGCCTTATCTAACTATAGGCCAATATTAAACTTACCATTGCTATCCAAAATCTTCGAGAAACTCGTGCACAGGAGACTATATTCATTTATAACGTCACAAAACATACTCAGCCCCTGCCAATTTGGATTCAGGAAAAATAAAAGCACTAATGATGCAATTATAAAAATGCTAGACCTGCTTTACACAGCATTGGAAAATAAGGAATATCCGCTAGGAATTTTTATTGACCTAAGAAAAGCGTTTGACTCCACAAACTTGACCACTATGGTATAAGAGGCCATGCACTTGCATATTTTAAATCCTACCTTTCTAATAGGTATCAGTATGTCACCATTAAAGACACAGCCTCATCTATACGGCCACTTGATACTGGAGTTCCACAGGGAAGTGTCCTTGGACCCCTGCTCTTCCTCATTTACATCAATGATCTTCCAAACATATCCCAACACCTGAAACCCATTCTCTTTGCTGACGACACGACTTATGTCATCTCCCACCCTAATCTTGCCAC
This sequence comes from Cherax quadricarinatus, assembly GCF_026875155.1. Classification (NCBI taxonomy): domain Eukaryota; kingdom Metazoa; phylum Arthropoda; class Malacostraca; order Decapoda; family Parastacidae; genus Cherax; species Cherax quadricarinatus. The sequence continues at coordinate 31,954,299 of NC_069449.1, read as the reverse complement.
CCTCAACACCATTGTTAATGAGGAGCTGCTCAAAATATCGACTTGGATGGCAGCCAATAAACTTACACTTAACACTGGCAAAACCTACTATATTATGTTTGGTAGCAGAGCAGGTGTTGCGCAACTTAACATTAAGATCGACAACACTCTAATTGCCAGACATAATGAGGGCAAATTCCTTGGCCTGTACCTCGACAACAACCTAAATTTCAGCACCCATATCCAACACATAACAAAAAAAGTATGCAAAACGGTGGGGATCCTCTCCAAGATACGATACTACATACTGCAAACTGCCCTTCTCACACTATACCATTCACTTATATATCCATACCTCACCTATGCTATCTGTGCTTGGGGTTCAACTGCAGCAACACACCTAAAGCCAATAATAACCCAACAAAAAGCCGAAGTAAGAATAATCACTAAATCCCATCCCTGGCAACACACCCCCCCACTCTTCATAGATCTTAACTTACTCCCTGTTTAGAACATCCACACTTACTACTGTGCAATCTATATCTACAGGACCTTAAATTCCAATATTAACCTTGACCTAAAACGCTTTCTTGATAGTTGTGACAGGATCCACAGGCATAACACCAGACACAAACATCTCTATGACATTCCCCGTGTTCGACTAAACCTTTACAAAAATTCAGTGTATTTCAAAGGACCTAAAATCTGGAACACCCTACCTGAAAACTCTAGAACTGCAGACACATTCACTTTCAAAACTACAGTTAGAAAACATCTTATCTCCCTGATCCACCCCAGCAACTAACTACATGATAACCACCTGGTGGTTCAAAATTACACTCACTCACCCACTGACTATAAACCCAGAAATACTAATCTTAATCTTAAAATAATAAATCCTAACTAGTAATAAGTTTGCCTATGATACTCAAATATAGACAGCTTGTATTGTGCCAAAACAAAAGCATTCACATTGCTAAACTCACAAATTATGATGTAGTCACTTAGCCTTAATACCGTAATCTGTAAGGATTTAATGTTAAGAACTAATCTAAGTCTGCTCAAAATGCCTAGCCATGCTTGGTGTTCTAGTGGCCCCCTCTGTAATTAGTATTTTATAACATGTAAACCACAAAATACCCAAAACCTGTAAATCCCAAATTGTAACCATTATAGAGAATAAACTTGAATTGAATAAACACCTGGTCCACACACCCCCTACCTTTCCTAAAGCCTCCTTGTTCATCTGCTATCCTATTCTCCGTCTTACTCTTAATTCTTTCAATAATAACTCTGCCATACACTTTACCAGGCATACTCAACAGACTTATCCCCCTATAATTTTTGCACTCTCTTTTGTCCCCTTTGCCTTTATACAGAGGAACTATGCATGCTCTCTGCCAATCCCTAAGTACCTTACCCTCTTCCATACATTTATTAAATAATAGTTCCAACCACTCCAAAACTATATCCCCACCTGCTTTTAACATTTCTATCTTTATCCCATCAATCCCAGCTGCCTTACCCCCTTTCATTTTACCTACTGCCTCACGAACTTCCCCCACACTCACAACTGGCTCTTCCTCACTCCTACAAGATGTTATTCCTCCTTGCCCTATACATGAAATCACAGCTTCCCTATCTTCATCAACATTTAACAATTCCTCAAAATATTCCCTCCAACTTCCCAATTCCTCTAACTCTCCATTTAATAACTCTCCTCTCTTATTTTTAGCTGACAAATCCATTTGTTGTCTAGGCTTCCTTAACTTGTTAATCTCGCTCCAAAACTTTTTCTTATTTTCAACAAAATTTGTTGATAACATCTCACCCACTCTTTCATTTGCTCTCTTTTTACATTGCTTCACCACTCTCTTAACCTCTCTCTTTTTCTCCATATACTCTTCCCTCCTTGCATCACTTCTACTTTGTAAAAACTTCTCATATGCTAACTTTTTCTTCCTTACTACTCTCTTTACATCATCATTCCACCAGTCACTCCTCTTCCCTCCCGCACCCACTTTCCTGTAACCACAAACTTCTGGTGAACGCTCTAACACTACATTTTTAAACCTACCCCATACCTCTTCGACCCCATTGCCTATGCTCTCATTAGCCCATCTATCCTGCAATAGCTGTTTATATCTTACCCTAACTGCCTCCTCTTTTAGTTTATAAACCTTCACCTCTCTCTTCCCTGATGCTTCTATTCTCCTTGTATCCCATCTACCTTTTACTCTCAGTGTAGCTACAACTAAAAAGTGATCTGATATATCTGTGGCCCCTCTATAAATATGTACATCCTGAAGTCTACTCAACAGTCTCTTATCTACCAATACATAATCCAACAAACTACTTTCATTTTGCCCTACATCATATCTTGTATACTTATCCTCTTTTTTCCTAAAATATGTATTACCTATAACTAAACCCCTTTCTATACAAAGTTCAATCAAAGGGCTCCCATTATCATTTACACCTGGCACCCCAAACTTACCTACCACACCCTCTCTAAAAGTTTCTCCTGCTTTAGCATTCAGGTCCCCTACCACAATTACTCTCTCACTTGGTTCAAAGGTTCCTATACATCTGAACATCTCCCAAAATCTCTCTCTCTCCTCTACATTCCTCTCTTCTCCAGGTGCATACACGCTTATTATGACCCACTTTTCGCATCCAAGCTTCACTTTAATCCACATAATCCTTGAATTTACACATTCATATTCTCTTTTCTCCTTCCATAACTGATCCTTCAACATTATTTCTACCCCTTCCTTAGCTCTAACTCTCTCAGATACTCCAGATTTACTCCCATTTATTCCCCCCACCGAAACTCCCGTACCCCCTTTAGCTTTGTTTTGCTTAAGGCCAGGACATCCAACTTCTTTTCATTCATAACATCAGCAATCATCTGTTTCTTGTCATCCGCACTACATCCACGCACATTCAAGCATCCCAGTTTTATGAAGTTTTTCTACCCTCCTGGTAGTCAATCAATTAAGCAGATTAATCTTGTAAATCGCTTAATCGAAACTTTCAGTACAATAGATTTCTTTTGCTAAAACGGACACCCCCTCCTGCCTATTAATCTGTATATTGGATGTTTACTGTAATTACTAATCACTCTAATCTGAGCAGTAGTTTTGAAGGAAAAGTGGGTTGTTTGGAAGTTTAGTTCACAGATACCTCAGCATTAAAACCACCACTTGCTGGTAACCCAAAGCTTACCCTTGAACATACAAGGCATAGGATGATTTTTCTGAGATTTTTTTTTTTTTTTTTTGTGAAAAAACATGTCTAATATATTAGCCAGAATACACAGTAGTTCTAATAGTTAACCCTTAAACTGTCCAAACGTAGATTTATGTTTGTAGTGCTCCGACCTTTATTTTTCCCATTTGAAAGCATGTAAGAAAACATAGATCTTCGTTCAGAGCCCCTCACACGTGAACGTAGATCTGCGTTTGGACAGTTTAAGGGTTAAATGGGCAGTTTCTTGTGCTTCTCTTGATAGAATGGAAAGCATACTTAGCAAAGTTACGTCCAGACTGCCAACTTTGTGGTTGCATTTTTTTTTTTTATTATGTCAGCAGTCTCCCACGGGCAGGGTCACCCAAAAAAGAAACTTTCACCTTCATTCACAGTCACTGTCTTTGCAGAGGTACTCAGATACAATAGTTTAGATGTCACTCCAAACAGCCAATATCCCAATTATTATTATTATAATCATGGGGGAGTGCTAAACCTGTAGGATTTTATAGCACATGTGAGGGGGGGATGGAAGGTATTCAGGCTCAATTCAGGGAATCAGAGCACAGATCCAATTCCCTAGATCAAGAGCCCCTCACCAACATAAAGGAACCTCCCTTGAGGGACCAGTATCCCAAACTCCTTTAAAAGTGCAGGCATTGTACTACCCACCTCCAGGACTCGAGTCCAGCTAACCAGTTTCCCTGAATCCCTTCACAGAATAATTACCCTGTTCACACTCCAAAAGCTTGTTAGGTCCCAAAAACCATTTGTCTCCATTCACTTCTAACATGCCTACTGCATGTCCAAACCCCTTGCACACAAAACCTCTTACTCCCTCCATTCTTTCCTAGGATGACCCCTACCCCTCCTTTCCACAACAGATTTATATACCCTGCAAATCATCCTATTTTGCTCCAGCCTCTCTATATGACCCAGCCACCTCAACAACCTTCTGAATAATACCTCTAGTAACTCCACACTTCCTCTTTAATTTTAATTTTTAATTCTCTGCATAATATTTACACCCCACGTTGCCCTTAGACACTACATCTCCGCTGCCTCCAGCTTCCTCCTTGATGCAGCATTTACAACCCATGCTTGAAACCAACATAAGTGTTGATACCACTATGCTCTCGTACATTCCCTTCTTTGCCTCTATGGATAGCATTTTTTTGTCTCCACAGATACAGTGGAACCTCAGTTTTCATATGCCCTAGTTTGTATGTAAAACTGAAGTTCTTTCAACAAACCAGCCGTATCCCACCAAGGCAGGGTGGCCCAAAAAGAAAAATGAAAGTTTCTCTTTTTCTTCTTTCTTTCAACATACCGGCCGTATCCCACCGAGGCGGGGTGGCCCAAAAGGAAAAACGAAAGTTTCTCCTTTTACATTTAGTAATATATACAGGAGAAGAGGTTACTAGCCCCTTGCTCCCGGCATTTTAGTCGCCTCTTACAACACGCATGGCTTACAAAGGAAGAATTCTGTTCCACTTCCCCATGGAGCTAAAAGGAAATAAACAAGAATAAGAACTAGAAAGAAAATAGAAGAAACCCCAGAGGGGTGTGTATATATATGCTTGTACATGTATGTGTAGTGTGACCTAAGTGTAAGTAGAAGTAGCAAGACGTACCTGAAATCTTGCATGTTTATGAGACAGAAAAAAGACACCAGCAATCCTACCATCATGTAAAACAATTACAGGTTTCCATTTTACACTCACTTGGCAGGACGGTAGTACTTCCCTGGGCGGTTGCTGTCTACCAATCTACTACCTACAAAAACTATAGTTATTCTCTATAAATGTATTTTTTGTTAATATTTTTGGGTGTCTGGCATGGATTAATTGGATTTACATTATTTCTTATGGGAAATATTAAAAAAAAAAATATTTTATAGATAATAACTATAGCTTTTACAGGTAGTAGGTTGGTAGACAGCAACCGCCCAGGGAGGTACTACCGTCCTGCCAAGTGAGTGTAAAACGTAAGCCTGTAATTGTTTTACATGATGGTAGGATTGCTGTGTCCTTTTTTCTGTCTCATGAACATACAAGATTTCAGGTACGTCTTGCTACTTCTACTTACACTTAGGTCACACTACACATACATGTACAAGCATATATATATACACACCCCTCGGGGTTTTCTTCTATTTTCTTTCTAGTTCTTATTCTTGTTTATTTCCTCTTATCTCCATGGGGAAGTGGAACAGAATTCTTCCTCCGTACGCCATGTGTGTTGTAAGAGGCAACTAAAATGCTGGGAGCAAGGGGCTAGTAACCCCTTCTCCTGTATATATTACTAAATGTAAAAGGAGAAACTTTCGTTTTTCCTTTTGGGCCACCCCGCCTCGGTGGGATACGGCCGATGTGTTGAAAGAAAGAAAGAAGAACTATAGCTTTACATACAGAGTAAGGCATACAAAAACTAAGGATCCACTGTACCTCAATGCACCACTCATAACCAAGCGCTAAACCCATAAGGGTCATACGCCACTACTGTTTGCATAATTCAGTTAACTTTTTCGTCATGTTTTGCATTTTTGGTGTCATTGTCTTCATGCCATTTTTTAAATTGTTACATTACTGGGACTTAATTTTTGGGTTTGTGACGGTGAAAAAATTTAATTGTGGGGGTTGTAAATGAAAGAGCTAAGAAACTGGAGAAAGTGCAGGTATGCAGCAAGGCTTTTTCCTGAGTTATGGGCATGAGCTATGAGAGGCTAACAATTAAATCTAATTACATTGGAGAACAAAAGAATCATGGAAGACTGTAACATACAAAATACTCAGGATAATTGATAGGTACACAGGGACAGGATGTTTGAGAGATTGAAACCCAGGGACATTTGGAATTCAAGTCACTGATAAGCCACAGGAATGTTAGGAAGTATTTCTTCAGTTTGAGTGGTCAGGAAGTGGAATGAACTTGGTGAGGAAATGGAGGTATGACAGGGTCTGTAAGGCATTTGGTACTATACCCCACAAGAGGCTAGGCAGACAAATAACAGGAACGTTCTGTGGATCAACGAGCATGAGCTTGAAGAGGCTAACAGAATTGAATCGAACATCACTGGAGGACAGAAAGACCAGGGGAGACAAAGTATTCAGAAGAATTGATAGGGTGGACAGGGATAGGCTGCTTGATTATTATTATTATAATAAAAAAAGAAGCGCTAAGCCACAAGGACTATACAGCGCTGCAATAGGCGAGAAATGGGTACCTGGGGACAAAGCTGGATGCTGCATACACGAGCTACAGGGTTGTCAAGAAGTATTTCTTCAATCTAAGCAGTGGGGAAATGGTACGATGTCAGTAGATACAGGGTCTATAAGTAGTTTTAAGTGTATGATAGAACTCATGAGGCTAGGAGGGACTGAACCTGGCAAATGCCAATTTAGGTGATGGGAGCTAGGAGCCAAGACTTCACTCCTGCAAATTTGTAAAGGTTAGTACATATACACACCTTCACATGAATGATGAGCATTCTGAGAAGAGAATCTATTAATACACTGGCTGGTGAGTGGTGATAGAGCAACTGCGCTGGCTGCACTACCACCTTCCCTATTTTGTATTATCATCATACTACATACTCTTACTGTCCTGCACTATATGCTTCTGGTGGTGGTATCGATGTAATAGATTTTCATTAATTGAACACCCCTTCCCCCATATTAGACCATTAAACTGAGTTTCCACTGTGCTTCAGTGAATTACATAATAAGATAACTAAAACAAAATTATCAAACAAATCACATATTTATTGACAAGTTTCTGGGAGAGAAAGAATATGTGAAAGATGTACAAAAATATATATATTGCAAGATTCACATCATTCACATTACTAACAACAGTGTGGGTAGAAAAATGCTCCTCATCTGTTGAAGAAATATATCTACAGTATTAACGGCAAAGAACTGCCAAACTAAAATAAGGCTATTCACAAACTATTTTCAAATGTATAAAATTATGTCTGCTAAATGCAGAATCAAATTTCATAAACATTGTAAAAATACATATTCAAGTTCAAGCGGCTGTTTATATAAAACTCTTCAATCAATCATTATAAAGCAGTTATAAGATGATTCATTAATCATTTTTTTCTCATATTGCACTATGGTTCCACTATTCTCCTGCTCATATAAACATGGAATCACATATCTGTTTTTTGTATTATGATACTGTATCACATCCTCAGACAAATGTAATATAAATAATTTCAACACAAATTGTATAAGTCAAGTTATTCACTTGAGGTTTCCATTTCTTTTGGTCTATTTAACAAACAACCAATACATAGTTCCAAATATTAATTATATAAGATCAGTCAAGAAACTCTGACCATAATGCCCCAGCAGGAATTACATAAAATATGACTGCGTGTTTGAGAACACTTTGTGGAAGTAAATAAATTATGCAATAAATAAAAAAACTAAGTACCTGCAGTAGGTAAATTGTCATATAAACTGCTGCCACCAGCTACAACATACATTAAAATATGATTTTTAAAGATAAACCTAGTACATGCATAGCATGAGCTAATGTAATGTTTATTTTGTAATAATTAATATGAAGTGAGACAGAACATCACAGCTGTTGATTACATGCATACCAAAATACACAATTCCTCTAGGTATACATCAGAAAAATAACACATACTTGTAATTTATTACATAACTATACTCAGATATTTAAATTTATATTTCATTGGAGTACCTAAATGCACAATATATTCTTCATTTATGCATAATTTTTTTTTACACCATACAACATTGGCAACTTAAATGTCTGAATATACTAACAATAAATGCCAAAACAGACTGTACTTGGATTTGTGTGGAGGTCAAGTCTTGGTCCCTGACCCCACCCTTAAATTGATGCATGTACAGCAAATGCATATATTTACATATCTGAGTTTGAGAGGGAGTGAACTATCCTCTTAGGCTCGGCTATTAACTTTCAGTCGACTGCTGGGATTATTATATTATTATTTAATCAAAAAGAAGCGCTAAGCAGGGACACAAGGGGCTATACAGCGCTGCAGGGTAGGGAAGGAAGCAAGGGAATTGGATGGCAGGGGAGGGAGGGGGAGATGATCAGAGGTTACAGAAAACAGCGGGGGCAGGGCAGGGGAATAGTACCGGGGGTAGGGAGGGTAGCAAGAGATACAAGTAGAAAAGGGCTGAAAGTTATCAGAATTTGTGAAGTAAGTCATAGTCGTTGTCAAAAAGTCAATAAGATGAGTCCGGATGAAAGGTGGGTCCAATCAGCTGAGAAGGGAACGGTAAAGATGAGAGCAGCGGGGCGAAGACGACGACAGAGCGTAAATTCTGCGTGCTCGTTGATAAAGTGGGCAGTCCAACAGAAATTGTGGCCTGGATGATAATGGAGCTTTGGCAATTTCACAGAGAGGAGCAAGACGCCTCTCCATGAGATATCATGAGTAAGACGATGTATGGCCAATGCGAAGACTCGGGAGGAGGTTGTCTCCCAACCTCGAACACTGGTGATAAGAAGACGGCCAGTACCTATACTCGGTTAATAGACTGAGTTTGTTGCCTGAGATAGTAGACCAACGTTGTTGCCACGGGTGTGAAGGGGGAAGATATTACAGACAAAATAGTCCGTACATGGAATACCTCTGTAAGAAACTGGTAGGTCATGTACTGCTGACCGCGCAGCAGTGTCTGCTGTTCATTGCCCGTACGTCAACATGACCAGGGGACCCAACAAAAAACAATTATCTTTATGCTTAGTAAAGATGCGGCGTAGCCAAAGTTGGATACGGAGAGGACTAAGGGGTGAGGTGTAATCAATTTTTTTGTATAGCCTGTAAAGCACTAAGGAGTATGAGACAACCACAATGTTGACATCAGGCATAGATGCAATACGGATAAGTGCTGTAAGGGATGGCATATAATTCAGCAGGTAAAAATACTAGCCTGAAGTTAGTAAATGCCCTTTGTACGACGTCTGACGGAAACACTGCTGCGAAATCCTACGCCAGTCAGAAGACTTAGAGCCCATCTGTGTACACTGCAATGGCATGAGATGAGGAGTGAAAGTGGTCAAGAAAAGAGAGCGGGGAAGCGACCGTTAGACAGTTGGGCTTTCGAGCAAGGGAGGGAAGAAAGAACAGACTCGACAGCTGGGGACTCCCAGGGGGGGTAGGGAAAAGTGAGTGCTACATGTACATAGAAAGGTGGTAGTTGAAGAGAAGACAAGAGCGAATTTGAAGGCGAGAGAGAGAAGTGGACGGAGTAAAGCAGGGGCGGCGAACAAATAAGAATGTCTACTAATATCAGTGGACCATTCTATAAATGGAAGGATTGCGGGATCATGAGAGCGTACATTGTAGCGCAGGCAATGGGCATCACGGCGATCGGATAAGGATGGAACGTTCGCTTCTGCATAGAGGCTTTCGACAGGGGAAGAGCGAAAAGCACCAAGGCATAAACGTAATCCTTGGTGATGAATGGGGTTAAGGCTAGAGAGAGTAGCAGGAGATGCCGCTGAATAGATCTGGTCACCATAATCAAGTTTCGATAAAATAAGGGTGGAATGTAGGTGAAGGAGGGTTCGACGATCAGCTCCCCACGACTGCTGGGAAAGCTTACTTTTATGGTATTAACATATGAAATTGCAGTCAGTATCTACTGTATTGTTATCTAGCTGCTTCTGCCTCTTTATTCCTCTTACTATGAAAGTGTTTCATGGCTCGCATGTCTGACAAATATTTGGTGGTATTGAAGCTCAGAGTTGGACAGGTGAGGTACAAGGAGAATAATGTCAAAAGGATGGTAAGAGTTATGAGGGAGGTCATCAGAGGTATAATGTGGATTTAAAAGTGTAATGCTAAAGTGTGTGAGGGAGGAAAAAGGGATTAACATAATAATGAGGTGAACTGGAAAGGGAGATATGGTAACTATAGGAAAGGTTTTAACAATGTAAAAATGATAAAAAGCAGATAATATGGAGAAATTAAAGAGCTATGAAGCAGTACAAAGAAGAGCACATGAAAAAATTAGGCCAATTTTGTTGAGAATTACTGTATTTTATGGCAGACAAGATGCTCTTGATGTCTAGGATGACACCCCCCCCCCCTAATTCTCACAGGCTAAATTGTTTTGGGGAAAAAAAGATAAACCGTATCCACGGTAATAATGTTATGTTAAGCCTGAGGAATTACATGTAAAAACACCTGTTGAAGGTTTGTTGTGGTTGTTTACCAGTGATTCAGCTAAATGGCAGAGGTGCCGAATGAAATTTTCAAATAGAGCTAGTCTTGCATAAAATGTGGCAAAAACAAACTAAATTTATGTGAAACTGCTAAAAAATGCACTAATGCTATTAGTTATAAAAATAACACATTATGCATTACTTTTGCTAACCAGTATACAGGCAGTTATTCAAGATCTGCTGTTTCTTGTTGTGACTGGCCATGTTCTCTTTCTACTTACTCTCTCAATGCGTGCAAGTGGATGTGTCTGCGGCTAGGACTGCTGCTGATTCGAGTTTTTTCCGTGCATTTTAAAAATATTTCATGTTTTATGTTTTAAAGTTTAATTTTAATATTTAATGAGTACATTTGTACTGCAACATGACCAAAACAAACCCAGTGTGTGCAAATGGCGGCTTGTGTATTACTACCGTATACCAGTATATAGCGTTACTTGAACCCTTTTTAACATACAGAAGGGCCCTGCTTTACAGTGTTTTGCTAATACAGCAGTTTTCAATTATACCCATTCCTCATTTATTCAGACTTCCTATAATAAATATATTCACCACTTACTACAAGGATGAAAATATTTTAAGTAAATGTGTATACCGTATATGCATTTTTCAGGCCTAGCTCTACTGCTCACTTTATATACAATAGTGTAAACATGTTATCAGACTTTTATCTGCTTTTAAACGTGAAAAAAGGCTGTGTTTCACTTTACAGTAGTAGTCTGGAACCTAACCAGCTGTATAAGCAGGGTCAGCCTGTACCACAATTTTACCTGTGCTTTTTATATCTGATAATGTTCACATTTAATATCACAGGGTTATTTGATGGTAAACAGGTGGATTAACCTGATACTACACATTACTTAATACTACATTGTAGTATAAATACCTACCCAAAACAATACTGCCTTACACCCAATTGTAGCATTCTCTTACTGTAAACTACTTTCAACAACTCACAATGTTATATTCCCATAATATAATTTAAGTATTTACTACTGATATACAAAACCTACAAAATACTTTCAACTTGTCCCAATGTAATATCCCCAGATTGTAATTTGAGTAAACTTAATGTCTACTATAAATAAAAACAAATGTACAACTTAAACTATGATCACTTTCTCTAGTATTAAGTAGTCAGCCATTAAATTTTGTGACCCCCATAATGCCAAGGCATGACAGTGGCTCTCTGCACAGCAACTCATTACTGTAATTACATAATCTCATTGTAATCTTGCAAGGAAATAAAAATTTGTATTTGTATAGTTCATATGACTCCATTGCCTGGTTTACCTTAGCCTACAGGTGCTAAGCACTAATGAATTTTTAGGTTTATTTTTGTTATTTATTCATTATTTTATGCAAAGTAGTTAACATGATTCAATATTGGGTCATATACAGGGGCTTAGATTACTGTCTATTATCTAAACACTTTTCTAGGCTTAGGCCAAGGCCTATAAGCAATGTAACCTTTGGCCTTGCAAGATGCTGTGTAAATTTTAGAGACTCAATTGGAGGGGAGGGGGATAGCAACTTGAATGCCATAAAATATGGTAGTAGTCATGGAAAAGAAATCAGAAAGCCTGGGGAGTAGGTCAACATACAGAAAAAAGAAAGTACAATTGTAAAGCAACACTGGATTTAGAAAGGAAATGGGTTATATGGATAAACTAAAAGCCAAAATAAGCAACACTTAAATAAGGGGAAAGAAGTAGGTCATTATATTATAGATTTGAAAAAAGCCAATGAGTAGAGGGGGAAGCAATATTGCTGGTGTTAATAATACATTGAATAAGTGATAACTTGTTAAAAGCCATGTAGTATTTTAATTAAGTGAAGATCAGGTTTGGATATGCAAAAGAATATTTTCCTGTTAGGTGAACCTTAGTCAAAGATATGTGATGTCACTGTAAAAGTGAAAGAAGGAAGTTAAAAGTGAACACAAAAAGAATAGGTGGTAAGTTACTAAATGCTGTAAAGAGTTTTTATGAGGATAGTGAGGCTCAGGTTAGGGTGTGTAGAAGAGAGGAAAACTACTTCCTGGTGAAAGTAGGTCTTAGACAGGGATGTGTAATGTCACCATGGTTGTTTAATATATTTATAGATGGGGTTGTAAAAGAAGTAAATGCTAAGGTGTTCAGGAGAGGGGTAGGATTAAATTATGGGGAATCAAATACAAAATGGGAACTGACAGTTACTTTTTGCTGATGATACTGTACTTATGGGAGATTCTAAAGAAAAGTTGCAAAGGTTAGTGTGTGAGTTTAGGAGGGAGTGTGTGTAAAGGTAGAAAGTTGAAAGTGAACATAGAAAAAGAGTAAGGTGATGAGGGTATCAAATGATTTTGATAAAGAAAAATTGGATATCAAATTGGAGGAGGAGTATGGAAGAAGTGAACGTTTTCAGATATTTGGGAGCTGATGTGTCAGCGGATGGATATATGAAGGATAAGGTTAACCCTTTCAGGGTTTCGGCCATACTAGTATGGCTTACGCACCAGGGTTTTTGACGTACTAGTACGCCTAAATGCTAGCGCCCTCAAATCTAGTGAGAGAAAGTTGGTAGGCCTACATATGAAAGAATGTGTCTATGTGGTCAGTGTGCACGGTATAAAAAAAATCCTGCAGCACACAGTGCGTAATGAGAAAAAAAAAACTGACCATGTTTTTGGATTAAAACAGCGACTTTGCACTGTATTTTCGTATGGTATTTATTATTGTATTCTAGTTTTCCTGGTCTCATTTTATAGAATGGAAGACATATTACAGAAATTGAGATGATTTTGACTGGTTTTACAAAGAAAACTACCTTGAAATTGCACTCAAAGTAGCAGAAATGTTCGATTTTTACCAAAGTTCAAAAGTAAACAAATAATGCTATGCGTCCAATACACGTCAACTGGCGAGTCTAATATTCTTTCACAAGTGCGCTGATAATATTTATACCATTTCTACACCAATGCAGTAGTCTGCATAACAGTAAATCTTCTATTTTTTTTGTGAGAATAAAAATTCAAAGTGGAAAACAAAAGAATGTAAGAAGGGCATGGGGACATGACTTACGAACAGAGGAAATGTTATTTTAGTGCCAGGAATGTCTTTCTTGTTTATTCTGGACCCTATTCGGAAATTGGCAATTTTGAAATTTGTGTGAAATTGGCAAGAGGGTGGTTTCTTGTACTCATTCGGTAGAAAAAATAGAGTTCTAGCAAAATAGTTATGATTTTTGTTGACTACACTGGAATTGGCCAAAAATAGGGCTCAAAGTGGGCAAAATCGCCGATGCATAAACATCGTCGAGACTGCTAACTTCGCGAGAGCATAATTCCGTAAGTTTTCCATCAAATTTCATACTTTTGGTGTCATTATAATCGGGAAAAGATTCTCTATCTTTTCATAAGAAAAAAAAATTTTTTTTTTTAAATTTGGCCGATCCTGAGAACAAGTCTCTGAGAGGGCCTGTCGACCCTGAAAGGGTTAATCATAGAACTGATGAAGGAAAAAAGGTGAGTGGTGTGTTGAGGTATATGTGGAGACAAAAATGTTATCTATGGAGGCAAAGAAGGGAATGTATGAAAGTATAGTGGTACCAACACTCTTATATGGGTATGAAGCTTGGGTTGTAAATGCTGCAGCGAGGAGACGGTTGGAGGCAGTGGGGATGTCCTGTCTAAGGGCAATGTGTGGTGTAAGTATTATGCAGAAAATTCAGAGTGTTGAAATTAGGAGAAGGTATGGAGTTAATAAAAGTATTAGAGGGCTGAAGAGGGGTTGTTGAGGTGGTTTGGTCATTTAGAGAGAATGGATCAAAGTAGGATGACATGGAGAGCATATATGTCTGTAGGGGAAGGAAGGCGGGGTAGGGGTCGTCCTCAAAAAGGTTGGAGGGAGGAGGGGTAAAGGAGGTTTTGTGGGCAAGGGGCTTGGACTTCCAGCAAGAGTGCGTGAGCATGTTAGATAGGAGTGAATGGAGACGAATGGTATTTGGGACTTGATGAGCTGTTGGAGGTGTAAGCAGGGTAATACTTAGTGAAGGGATTCAGGGAAACCGGTTATTTTTATATAGTCGGACTCGAGTCCAGGAAATGGGAAGTACAATGCCTGCACTGTAAAGGAGGGGTTTGGGATATTGGCAGTTTGGAAGGATATGTTGTGTATCTTTACAGTGGTCCCTCAATAATCGTCCATAATCCGTTCCTGGAAGTGGGACTATTATCGAAATGGACGATTTTCGAATCAATTTTCCCCATAAGAAATAATGTAAATCCAATTAATTCGTTCCAGACACCCAGAAGTATCAACAAAAAATTTTTTTTTTACCTAAAAGATAGATTTACATGCACAAAAGAATGAACATTCAACATGACAGTTACCTTTATTGAAGGCTGTTGCTGATGAATGGAAGACAGGGAGGAGGAGAGAGGGAAGAGAGGTTATTTGGAAGGGGAATCCCCCTCCATAAGGACTCTAGGGCACTAATAAAATGTATAAATGAACATTGGTAATAGGGGTAGTTGATGAGTGGAACGGTCTGCCTAGTAGGGTGATCGAAGCTAAAACATTGGGTAGTTTCAAATTTAGGTTGGATAAATACACGAGTGAAAGGGGTTGGATTTGAGTCGGACTTGCACCTGAGTTTATTGATTGGGTAGCATTTGTTCT
This sequence comes from Cherax quadricarinatus, assembly GCF_026875155.1. Classification (NCBI taxonomy): domain Eukaryota; kingdom Metazoa; phylum Arthropoda; class Malacostraca; order Decapoda; family Parastacidae; genus Cherax; species Cherax quadricarinatus. The sequence goes on along the minus strand of NC_069449.1, from coordinate 31,939,171 downwards.
GTTAGTGGGTTGGATTTGTGAAGGACCGGCCTAGTATGGGCCAGCAGGCCTGTTCCAGTGTTCCTACTTTCTTAAGTTCTTATTTAACATCACACTTACCAGTAGGGTGATCGAGGCTAGGACCTTGGGTAGCTTTAAGAAGAGATTGGACAAATATACGAGTTGGAGGAGCTGAGTTTGATTTGTATCATTGGGTACGGGAGTAAATTCTTGGGTAGCTTTGGGTGGAGGTCATTTTGATAAGGACTTGCCTTATATGGGCCAGTAGACCTGCAGTGTTCTTCCATTGTTATGTTCTTATTGTCTATTTGTTTGTGTGAGAGAGGGATGGCAAGTTTATTGTTGGAGAATATGACACTAATATCAACTCTATGGCTTATTTATCTATCACAATTCAACTAATATGACATAATAAACAATATTAATAACATAGAAACATGGAATATACTCTAGAATGAATAAAGTAAGTCATTACGTATGTCACGAGAGGTGTTGTTTGTTGTTGGGTATATAAGGGCCACCGAGTGTAAGCCGTCCATAATGGTGGTGAAGCAGCAGCTGAGTCGGCGGTGGTTTTTGTAGCCCTATATAACTCCAACAACATTGGAGGAGTTGGTAGAATCGCTGAACCACTAAAGAAGGAACCCACTACTACCTTCTACCACCTTCTACCACCATCACTACTACCTTCTACCACTATCACTACTACCTTCTACCACCATCACTACTACCAAAGAAAACTAGTGCCAGCCCTTTGGTAAAGAATGTGAGAAACACACAATTTATGAAAAAGTTTGTAGAAAAATACAAAGATGGTGGTAGTAGAGTGGAAGCACTCATTTGCAAGTCCCAAATGAGTGGATAGAGTTATCATAGCTTATTTCTTGGGTAGCATTGAGGACTGGGTTGGGAAAATGTTTCGTTAGTGGGATGAATTGTAAAGGACCTGCCGAGCATGGGCCAACAGACCTGCTGCAGTGATCCTCCTTTCTTATGTTCATCAACCACTATCACAACTGCTTCCACTCTACCACCACCATCTTTGTATTTTTCTACAAACTTTTTCATAAATTATGTGTTTCTCACATTCTTTACCAAAGGGCTGGCACTAGAAGTTTTATTTGGAGCCATGGTAGCTTATTTAGAGCACTTGCAAGCACTAAAATCAATGGAATATTATGAAATATTTCGTAGGAGCATGTGAGGGGACCGTCACTCACTGGTAAACAATGGCACACTGGCTGGGAAGGAAAGGCCGAGGCGGCTCAGAGCGTGAGTACGCGTCCGAGATGAAGGACTATTAGGACTATTAGCGAGTTACCGGACCATTTGCGAGCCAATATTTTGACGAAAAAACAGGACTATTTCCGAAATGGACGACTTTCAGGCCGGACGATTATTGAGGGACCACTGTATATGTATATGCTTCTAAACTGTTGTATTCTGAGCACCTCTGCAAAAACAGTGATTATGTGTGAGTGAGGTGAAAGAGTTGAATGATGATGGGTCACCCTGCCTCGGTGGGAGACAGCTGACTTGTTAAAGAGTAAAGTAATTACATGTATCATCATTAAGAACCACTAAATTCAGGGGAATCATACATAGGAGGTAATTGGGTTTCACTCAAGAGAACATAAGACCACTGCATCAAAACCCACAAGTCCTTCACTGACATAAAAGCCTCTCCATTGAGTGATAAAAGAGCAAGATGACTGACAAAAAAAAAGTTACCCTAGTGGGTTTAGCACTTGGTTTTGATTTAATAATGATGGAGGAAGTAAGCATATACAGGTACAACAATTTTCCAGACCTTTGGTTCCAAAGCCTTTCCGGATTACTGATGTTTCCGCCTTTAGAGAGCACAGTATTTCTTGGTCTTGGGGTTAGATAAGTGACGTACAGTTTGGTGGTAAATACACTGCCACAGGAATTTCAAGTTCCTGCTTGTAAATTTATATGGTTCCAGACCATCAGTGTATGGAAAATAGTATTATTATAATTATTATAATCAAAGAAAACGCTAAACCGACAAAGGTCACCGGAAAATCGATGCTGTACCTGTAGTATTAGGTATTTGGGAATGAATGTGTCACTAGGTGGGTATATAGTTTTTATTCTTTGAGTGTATCAGGTAAAGTAAATGGTAAAATTATTGAGAGTTATGGGTAAGACAGAAAGTAAGACTACAAAGAAATGAAGAGGTTTTTTAGGAAGGGCATGGGATGTGCAGAGCAAGTAATTACACTGAAGCATATACCTGGATAAAGATAAAGAACTATGTGTAGCATTTATGTATTTAGGAAAGGAATGTGAGAGTAGATAGGGCATCAATGTGGCAAATGTTGCAAATGCACAGAATATAGTATATTATTAAAAACAGTGATGTTTTAATGGAGAAAAGGAGGTTCAGATTAGGGAATATAGGAGAGAAAAGGATCATTTTTCAGCAGGAGTAGGCATTAGACATGGATGTGTGATGTCACCTTGGTGTTTGTCGACTGCATTATAGGGTGTTGGGAGAGGTGTGGAATAAAAAGACAGTGAATCTGATACATGTTGAAATTACTTTTTGCTGATGACAAAGTTCTTCTGTAACTTTTCAGAAATAAAGTAAACTCAGAACAGTTAGGTGATGAGAATAGTAAAGTTTAGCAATGAAAAATTATGTATCAGAGTGGAAGGAGGTAGGATGGAAGCAGTTAATGTACAGTAGATATTAAAGATGAGATGAATCACAGAACAAATGAAGAACAAAAAGGTAGGGAGAGTGTTGAAGCAAAAAGAGGAATGTACTAGAGTATAGTGAAACTAGCCCTTTAATATGGGTATGAGATATGTATAGGCTTTAAAAATTGTAGCAAGATGGCTGGGGGCAATGAAGATACATTGAAGAATAATGTGTAGTACGAATATTAAGAAAAGAATTTAAAGTTTAAAAATTAGATGGTGTGAGGTTCTGAGAGCTATTATACAAAAGGCAAAGGAAAAGTTGTTGAGGTGGTTTGGGCATTTAGAAGGGATGAAGCAGAATAGGATGATTAAGGTGTATAAATCTAGGATGAAAGGCATTATGGTATCTCAGGAAGGATTGGAGTGAGGGCTTAATGTTGCAGGGACTAAAGCATCCAGCAGGGTAAGTGATTTGACATGCTGTTGAGTGTGAGCTAGGTATCATTTATATGGGGGATTCAGATGAAACCAGTTAGTTATAAACAAATCCTGGTGGTGGGAAGGGGATGTTGTAGTTGGAGGGTCATCTCATATATGTAGGCAACAAACATTTGGCAAGACAGTAATTGAATGAATGATGATGAATGTTTTTTTTTTTTTTTGTCAACTTACTTTGGTGGAAGATCAGTGACAAGGTAAAAAAAAAAAATGGGGTTAATTTATCATAAAATGTTAGTTCTAATCAAGCACAAGAAGTGTAAGAAAATTAAAGATCTGTCACTATACATCTTGTTGAACCGAGGGAGAAAAATGATGAAAGGTACATAAATTAAACGTGAATAAAAATGACAAGATATATGATCACAACAAATATAAAATACATAGGGGCATTACCTAAAATAAACAAGGAACAGACTGATATGGGAAGGAACAAAAGAATGAGGGACTGGTGGAAATTCATGCCTAAAAAAAAAAAAAAAAAAAAAGGGAACTAGTTGGTTCTGCTTTCTAACTAAAGAGGGGGCTAGTGGACACAAACTCCATATAAGGACTTTGCAGTAGATATTACTGAATCCAAGAAGTTCCATTCACCTTGAAAATACACAAACACCAATTTGACTAATCCTTCAGAATGCAGTACTGGTTTAAAGTCCCCTATGTATATATATAAAAAATCTACGTTTGAAAAAAATCAGAGGTTTGTTTCAAAACTTCAAGGAAAGATTCCATAAAACTGTCTAATGTCATTGGATGGGCATGGATCAAGACAGGAACAATCATGGGGAAAAAATCACAAGGCACAGTAGTGTTTTTAATAAGGGAAAGTTCAGGATGAGGACATACTGGAAAAAAAAATCCTAAATGAGAGAGTTATTAAACTTATTGTTGTTGTCTCAACAGCCATCTCCTGCTAAAGCAGGGTGACCCAAAAAGGAAACATTCACCATCATTAATTTAACTGCTGTCTTGTCAGAAGTGTGCTGACATTACAATTTGGACTGCTCTGCAACATCCTCCACCCCTCCTTCAGATTGTGGGCACTGCCATTCCCACCTTCAGGACTGAAGTCCTGTTAACCATTTTCCCTGAATCTCTTCATAAATGTTATCTTGCATGTCCATTAACAGTATACAATACAATCACTCAATAAAGAAGTGCAATGAGTTAGGTCACCATATACAAAGATAATGACGATATACAAATTCAAAAGTAAAGCTCATCAAAATACATCAATTAACAGAAAGAAATCTTTGTCCAAGAGTTAGAGCTAAGCCCTTGCAATCTCAAACAGAAATTATATACACAATACATATCATTTTTGTCTTTAAAATTACAATAATAAGTGATAACAGATCCAAGACCTATTATAGGGTTGTTGGAAGTCATACCTCAGGCACTTGCTCTATATATATCTTTGTAACTGCTAACTGGGAGCAGTATTGGACCGGTCAGTGGAGCACTGAGGTAGCAGGTACATATTTGCGGTTCAGGTCCGCCTCAGGTTACTGAGGTAGTTAGCTGGCCCTTTAAATATTCCACTGGCTGGTAAATAAATTTTTGTGATTATTTTATTAAGCAGCATATTTCATCGTGCTATTTTCAAGGACTTGAGTACAATTAGGACCCATAAAACAACAACCCCTCATTTTATACAAAATTTATATCAAGACTATGTATTACTTTAAAAGTCATATGCTGTTATGGACTTCACTAAATATAGGATTTTATCATAAAACCTATGTATGCTTGTATGGTGTATTAAGGTATATGTACAGTAAATTTAGTATTAAGGCTTTCTTACTAATGCATGAAGAATACAGTCAAAATCTATTTGTAATTCTACAAAAATTCCTTTCAGATCCTGTTTTATACCATTATCACTCCTTTGATACACTTTAAAAAACACAAATTTCAATGACTAATGATTTCATTATCTGCAGGTTATATTATAAATTTAATATATCTAATTATTTCATTTATGACAGCCCACAATTTTTGGACTGTTGAACTGTATAATTTATTTATATTAAATCTTGAATGCACTGGAGAAGCCATATTCTTTTTACCTTAGTAATCACTATTGTCAATAAATTGTCAACATAAATTAGTCACGAGGTAAGAGCAGCATATCCAGTGTGTCACGTTAATGTTCCTTCCCAGGCATCTAGTCGCTGTTTTGCTACCAGCTTCTTACGAGCTGCAACATAAAAATACAGTAAAATAGTTTAGTTTAAATAACTGAACAAGGAAGTCCAAACTAACAAATTCAATGGCTGAAAGATTTTGGTGACCAGTTTTTGACCACTGTGTAACATTACATAAATTTCATAGCTTTAGTATGAAACTCAGTGTATGAAATGTGTCAGTGTGAAACACTGACACATTTCATACATTGAGCTTCAGCATCATGTTTCATTCTTTCCTCATGTGCAATTTATCTAGTGCTGCGCATTCTTGGCATTTACCATAAACCATAACTGGCTGCAAATGAATTCTAAAGTGTTTACCAACATTATGTGTAGATCAATAATTGGCCAGTTTCTATAAATTATGAAGCATGGATTGAAGAACTATTTTGTGAAAATATTATATATTTTTTTATGGGAAATATGTATACATACTGAATAATAGCAGTCGGCCCCTAAATTTGTAGGGAAGAGGTTTATGTTTCAAGAGATCCTGCTTATTTAAAGTCTGTGAATACGTAATTGTCTGAATAATAAATTTTATTTCTGATTTGGGCTCATTTCGTTTCAAAGACCATATCTCTTTAAATACACACTAATCTGGTTATATGGCAATCATGAGCAGGAACAAGCAGGTTTTGGCAGCATGGGAAAGCCATTAAGTACATTAAACAATATCCTATGGTTAGTTTACAATTTACTAGGAGTCATGCACTAAGCCTGACAAAAAATGAGAGCCATAAGAAAACAACAAATAATAGGATTTTATAGAAATGTCTTACAGTTTTCTCCCAAAAGTGTGGGTTATTTGTGTATTGCTCCAGTCACAGTATTGTGATTATTTTTTCAATAGAATATAAATGCAGGTTGCCCATCAGCAGTCAAAGCATTGGATAATCAATATGAACTAATCAAAACGGTTATTAAACATTTTAAGTAGACCGAAGAAGCCACTCATGGCGAAACTGTGGAAATAAAGGCCTTGAGCAATGGTGGTGTCTGGGGTTTTGAAATGTATTATTCAGATGACAGTACAGGAATTGTTGATTTAGTTTGGAAATTAGAAAAGATAAAAGCAGAATAGGATGATCAAGAAGGTATACAGCTGACCCTTGAACATGGGGGCTAGGGGTGCCAACCCCCTGCACAGTTGAAAATCTGCATATAACTTTTGACTTCCTCAAAAACTTAACTATTAACCCGTAAACGGTCCAAGCAGATCTACTTTCATATGTGTAGTGCTACAAAAGTAGATCTAATTTTTTTTTACATATTTTCAAATATAACAAAAAAAAAAAAGTAGATCAAAGTTTTTTTACACATTTTCAAATGTAGAAAAACAAAAAGAAGATTACTTTTTTTACATGCTTTCAAATGTTGAAAAAACGTATATATACGTTTGGACCGTTTACGGGTTAATAGCCAACTGTTGACCAGAAGCCTTACTGATAACATAAACAGTTGATTAACATATATTTTGTATGCTATATGTATTATATATTGTATTCTTACAATAAAGTAAGCTAGAGAAAAAAATATTAAGAAAATCATAAGGATGAGAAAATACCTTTACAGTACTGTACTGTATTTATCGATACAATAAGTTTACGTTGTCTGTTTACAAGATGAATCATCTGTCTGTCAGTACCTACATCAATATTATCTTGCATAATACAAAACACTGTACATGTTATACATATTACTAACACTAGTATGGAATGGAACATGTATGATCTGTAATAATAATAATGTATATATTATTATTATATTGCATTATTTTTTTTTTTATTATCACACTGGCCGATTCCCAGCAAGGCAGGGTGGCCCGAAAAAGAAAAACTTTCACCCTCATTCACTCCATCACTGTCTTGCCAGAAGGGTGCTTTACACTACAGTTTTTAAACTGCAACATTAACACCCCTCCTTCAGAGTGCAGGCACTGTACTTCCCATCTCCAGGACTCAAGTCCAGCCTGCCGGTTTCCCTGAATCCCTTCATAAATGCTACTTTGCTCACACTCCAACAGCACGTCAAGTATTAAAAACAATTTGTCTCCATTCACTCCTATCAAACACCCTCACGCATGCCTGCTGGAAGTCCAAGCCCCTTGCACACAAAACCTCCTTTACCCCCTCCCTCCAACCTTTCCTAGGCCGACCCCTACCCTGTCTTCCTTCCACTACATACTGATACACTCTTGAAGTCATTCTGTTTTGCTCCATTCTCTCTAAATGTCCGAACCACCTCAACAACCCTTCCTCAGCCCTCTGGACAACTATTTTGGCAATCCCGCACCTCCTCCTTACTTCCAAATACGAATTCTCTGCATTATATTCACACCAACATTGCCCTCAGACATAAACATCTCCACTGCCTCCAGCCTTTCTCTCCCTGCAACATTCACACCCATGCTTCACCCCCATATAAGAGCGTTGGTAAAACTATACTCATACTTCCCCGTCTTTGCCTCCAAGGACAAAGTTCTTTGTCTCCACAGACTCCTAAGTGCACCGCTCACCCTTTTCCCTCATCATTCTTGATCACCTCATCTTTCATGGGACCCATTCCGCTGACACGTCCACTCCCAAATATCTGAATACATTCACCTCCTCCATACTCTCTCCCTCCAGTCTGATATCCAATATTTCATCACCTAATTTTTTTGTTATCCTCATAACCTTACTCTTTCCTGTATTCACTTTTAATTTTCTTCTTTTACATACCCTACCAAATTCATCCGCCAACCTCTGCAACTTCTCTTCAGAATCTCCCAAGAGCACAGTGTCATCAGCAAAAAGAAACTGTGACAACTCCCAATTTATGTGTGATTCTTTATCTTTTAACTCCACGCCTCTTGCCAAGACCCTCGCATTATTATTATTGCATTATTTTTTTTTTTATTAACACATCGGCTGTTTCCCACCAAGGCAGGGTGGCCCGAAGATTAAAAATTTTAATCATCAATCACTCCATCACTGTCTTGCCAGAGGCATGACTACACTACAGTTATAAAACTGCAACATTAAACCCCTCTTCCAGAGTGCAGACACTGTACTTCCCATCACCAGGACTCAAGCCTGGCCTGCTGGTTTCCCTGGATCCCTTCATAAATGTTACCTTGCTCACACTCCAACAGCACGTCAAGTCCTAAAAACCATTTGTCTCCATTCACTCCTGTCTAACACGCTCACACACGCTTGCTGGACGTCCAAGCCCCTTGCACACAAAACCTCCTTTACCCCCCTCCCTCCAACCTTTCCTAGGCCGACCACTACTCCGTTTCCCTCCACTACAGATTTGTATATTCTCAAAGTCATTCTATTTCGTTCCATCCTCTCCTCAGCCCTCTGGATAATAGCTTTGGTAATCCCACACCCCCTAATCTCCAAACTACAGAATTTCTGAAATATATTCACATCACACATTGCCCTCATACATGACATCTCCACTGCCTCCAGCCTTCTCCTTGTTGAAACATTCACAACCCATGCCTCACACCCATACAAGAGCATTGGTATAACTATACTCTCATACATTCCCTTCTTTGCTTTCTTGGATAGAGTTCTTTGTCTCCACAGACTCCTCGGTGCACCACTCACTTTTTTCCCCTCATCAATTCTATGATTCACCTCATCTTCATGGACCCATCTGCTGACATGTCCACTCCCAAATGTCTAAACACATTCACCTCCTCCATACTCTCTCCCTCCAATCTGATATCCAATCTTCTGTTACCTAATTCTTTTGTTATCCTCATCAACTTACTCTTTCCTATATTCACTTTTAACTTCCTTCTTTTACGTACCCTACCAAACTCATCAACCAACTTCTGCAACTTCTCTTCAGAATCTCCCAAAAGTACAGTGTCATCAGCAAGGAGCAACCCCACACCTCTTGCCAACACCTGAGCATTCACTTCTCTTACTACTCAATCTGTAAATATATTGAACAACCATGGTGACATCACACATCCCTGTCTAAGACCTACTTTTACTGGGAAATAATCCCCCTCTCGCCTACATACTCTAACCTGAGCCTCACTATCCTCATAAAAGCTTTTCACTGCTTTCAATAACCTACCTGCTATTCCATACATTTGCAACATCTGCCACATTGCCCCCCTATCCACCCTATCATATGCCTTTTCCCAATCCATAAATGCCACAAAAACCTCTTTACCCTTATCTAAATACTGTTCATCTATGTGTTTCACTGCAAACACTTGGTCTACACACCCCCTACCTTTCCTAAAGCCTCCTTGTTCATCTGCTATCCTCCTCTCCGTCTTACTCATAATTCTGTCAGTAATACTACCATACACTTTACCATATACTCAACAAGACTTATTCCCCTATAATTTTTACACTCTCTTTTGTCCCCTTTGCCTTTATACAAAGGAACTATGCATGCTCTCTGCCAATCCCTAGGTACCTTACCCACTTCCATACATTTATTAAATGAAAACACTAGCCACTCCAAAACTATATCCCCATCTGCTTTTAACATTTCTATTTTTATCCTATCAATCCCAGCTGCTTTACCCCCTTTCACTCTACTTACTGTTCCATGCACTTCCCCCACACTCACAACTGGTTCTTCCTCATTCCTATAAGATGTTATTCCTCCTTGCCCTATACACGAAACCACAGCTTCCCTATCTTCATCAACATTTAACAATTCCTCAAAATATTCCCTCCATCTTCCCAATACCTCTACCTCTCCATTTAATAACTCTCCTCTCCTATGTTTAACTAACAAATCCATTCTTTCCCTAGGCTTTCTCAACTTATTAATCTTATTTTCAACAAAATTTGTTGATAACACCTCACTCATTTGCTCTCTTTTTACATTGTTTCACCACTCTTTTAACCTCTCTTTCTCTCCATATACTCCTCCTTCCTTGCATCACTTCTGCTTTGTAAAAACCTCTCATATGCTAACTTTTTCTCTGTTACTACTCTCTTTACATCATTCCACCAATCGCTCTTCTTCCCTCCTGTAACCACAAACTTCTGATGAACACTAACAATATATTCTTAAACTTACCCCATTTCCTGTATTCTCGCTAGCCCATCTGTCCTCCAGCAGTTGTTTATATCTTACCCTAACTGCCTCCTCCTCTAGTTTATAAACCTTTACTTCTCTCTTACTTGCTGCTTCCATTTTCCTTGTATCCCATCTACCTTTTACTCTCACTGTAGCTACAACTAAAAAGTGATCTGATATATCTGTGGCCCCTCTATAAATATGTACACCCTGAAGTCTTCCCAATAATCTACCAATACGTAGTCCAACAAACTACTGTCATTTCACCCTACATCATATCTTGTATACTTATTTATCCTCTTTCTTAAAATGTGTGTTACTTATAACCAAACTCCTGTCTATACAAAGTTCAATCAAATGCTCCCCATTATCATTTACACCTGACACCCCAAACTTACCTACCACACCCTCTCTAAATGCTTCTCCTACTTTAGCATTTAGGTTCACTACCACAATTACTCTTTCACTTGGCTCAAAAGTTCCTACACTCATTTAACATCTCCCAAAATCTCTCTCTCACCTCTACACTCCTCTCTTCTCCAGGTGCATACACACTTATTATGACCCACTTTTCATATCCGACCCTTATTTTAATCCATAAAATCCTTGAATTTATACATTTATATTCCCTCTTCTCTTTCCATAACTGATCCTTTAACATTATTGCCACCCCTTCCTTAGCTTTAACTCTCTCAGATACTCCTGACTTAATCCCACTTATTTCTCCCCGTTGAAACTCCACTACCCCCTTCAGCTTTGTTTTGCTTAGGGCTAGGACATCCGACTTGTTTTCATTCATAACCTTTGCAATCACTTCTTTCTTATCATCTGCACTACATCCACGTTTATCATCATCCAAACTACATCTTTATTTTTTTTTTCAACAAGTCGGCCGTCTCCCACTGAGGCAGAGTGACCCAACAAAGAAAGAAAATCCCCAAAACGAAAATGCTTTCATCATCATTCAACACTTTCACCACACTCACACATTATCACTGTTTTTGCAGAGGTGCTCAGAATACAACAGTTTAGAAGCATATACGTATAAAGATACACAACATATCCCTCCAAACTGCCAATATCCCAAACCCCTCCTTTACAGTGCAGGCATTGTACTTCCCATTTCCAGGACTCAAGTCCGACTATATGTTTATTTATATTTCTCTCGACTGCAAATGGAACATGTGCAATCTGTAACTGTGTGCACAAGTTTTGGTAAATTTTGACTTTTTATAATTTTTTGTTTATATTTTATGGTAATAAATGATAAAATAGACTAGTATCTATCTGCATTCATGACATACCTAACCTTAATTTTTTTGGTCACAAACCTCCAAAAATTTCCCAATATATTTATTGAAAATAATCTGCATGTAAGTAGCCCTGTTCAAGGGTCAGCTGCATACATGTATTTTTTTTTTTTTTCCAATATGTTGGCCGTTCCCCACCGAGGCAAGGCGACACAAAAAAGAAACGCTTTCGCCATCATTCACATATAATCACTGTCTTTGCAGATATATTTTGTATATATTATTATTAAAATCAGGAGGGGAGGACGACTAAACTTATAGGGGAAACTGAAAGCATTCAGGCATTATTCAATTATTAAAGCATTGAACCAAAAGAGGGTATATAAATCTGGGGTGGAAGGAGAGATGGGAAACATCCTAGGAAGGACTGGAAGGAGGATGTGAAGGTTTTAAAGTCATAGGGTTTCAAGCATCCAGCAAGTGAGTGAAAGCATATTAGATTGGGGTAAGTGGAGACTAAGTGGTTTTTAGGGATTTGATATGCTATTAGAATGTGAGCAAGGTAACATTTATGAGGGGATTCAGGAAAACTGGTTAGCTAGATTTGAGTCCTAGAGGTGGGAAGTACATTGCCTACACTCTGAATGATGGAGGAATGGGGATGTTACAGCTTGTAGGGTTATCTGAATTGTGATATATGTGTGCTTCTTGAATGAGTGGTGATGAATGTTTTTGAATCACCCTACTTTAGTGGGAAACTGTTGGCATGTTGTAAAAAAAAAAAAACTGCAAATTTGGGGTTGAATGTATTGTTTAAATAGACTGGCAATGCCAACCTTCTCATGGTTACTTACATCAGTCTCCCCAGTGCTACCATCTGCTAATCTCTATAGGACCACATAAGCCAGAATCTCCTGCACCAGATACCTCAACTCCTGCTATGCTACCAACTCACAGATTTCCTGTCTGTTGCTCTCCAGTTTCCCAAGCTGATTTCTCCATGGCAACTGGTGCCAGAGTCTACTGAAGATCAGAGCTGATTAGGTAGCTATCAGGGTTAAAATTGTTAGCACTTAAAGGTAAGAGTCTGGACTAGATTTTATAATTGTATGAAGCACTAAACCTGTAAAGGTAATAAAGTACCAAATGGTAGAAAGCAAGAGATGGCAGAGAGGAAATAGCAGATGTTCAAGAGAGGACACAGGCATAAAGAAAAAGAAGGGAGAGATCACAGATGTAGCAGTGGAGATTGAGTTTGCATCAATGGCAGGACCATTGGAGAAGACTGTAATTCAATAGCAACTGCAGCTGCAATGCTGGCAGCATCACAGCAGTTGCAGCATCAGTGGTGGTGTCAGTCTTAGCAGATGTGGCAAAAGTTGGAGTCTACTTCTCATAGTCCAAACCAAGTCATAGGCTGTAAGCTGCATCAAATTTAGAAAAATGGGGAAGCCTCCCAACTACTAATTATTAGGGTATTTAGATTCAAACCTAGGAAAAGGAGAGAAGTTTAAATACTATGGACCAAGAGTCCCTCACCTTATCAAGGAACCCCCCTGAAGGAACAATATGTTTGAAAAATTTCCCTTTAACACAGAAACCAAGAACATGGAGAATTATAATCATTAAAGACCTGCTCGTGTTTAGCCTGAACGTTTACCTATGGGTCTAACTCTAGGCGGCAGATTGCACTATCTTTTCAACCACAATGAAATCACCACTACCAGTCAGACAAAAACTGCTCAGTTCAGAATCATAATCTTGATGGTATACCATGTATAATAGTTGGATAACAGTTTGGGAAAAGATTTATACCCCTCCGAAGTAAAATACAGGCAGTTTCTAATTTCCTGTTTCATGATAACTACTGTGCTAAAAGGCTATAATTATGCTATTTGTTAACATTTTCACTGTCTTCTAATAGCTTTTTAAAGTATTTTACCATTCTCAGTGTTACAAGTCTATTGAACAAAATGTGACACTTTTTATTAACCACTTTGCTGTCTGTGCCGTAATATTATGAGTTTGAAGTCTCTGCATGTGCCGTAGAATTACGTGATGAACTCAACTCACTCAGATAAGCAGTGAGTGGTAAAATTTGGGCCTAGATATGAGAGAATGGGTCGAATTGGCAAGTATGCACCGTATAAAAAAATTCCTGCCCCACACAGTGCATAATGGGGAAAAAAAACTATGACCATGTTTTTGGTTCAAGATAGCAACTTGTCTATTGTTTTATGGCTGTATTCTCAGTTCCTTGGTATCATTTGATAGAATGGAATATATATATTATAGAAACAAATGATTTTGAATGGTTTCAAGATGGCAAGTAGCTTGAAATTGAGCTCAAAGTAGCAGAAATATTTGATTTTTGCAAACATTCCAGTGTAAACAAATCCAATGCATGTCCAACTGGTCGGTTTAATATGTGTTAACAAATGTGCTGACATTATTTATACAATTATTACAATAATGCAATATAGTAAATCTTCTATTTTTTGTGTGTGAATAAAAATTCAAAATGAATTTCATGTGCAAAGCCTGGGAATGTAGCTAATGAAGAGAGGAAATATTATTTTAGTGCCAGGAATGCCTGCATTTTGAAACTGGCATATTTTGAAATTTGTGTGAAACTGGCCAAATTACCAATTTCTGATCTTTTCATTAGGATGTTGAAATAATTGACTGAGCAGTTTCTTGTGCTCAATCAATAAAATGGAAGTCATACTAGCAAAATAGCTAAGAATTTGGTCAACTGGAACAATGTAGTTGGCCTAAAAATAGGATTCAAAGCAGGCAAAAAACCTATTCGTAAAAATTCTGATACAGCAAGATCTTGAAAGCGAAAATTTTTAAATTTTCCATCAATTTTGTACTTTTTTTTATTATTTTTAGAAAAAAATTTTCTAAAACCTTTCTTAAGAAAAAATGTATTTTTTTAAAATTTTTAATACTGTGAATATTTTTTAGACATGGTCAGGACACTTAAAGGGTTAAATGTAAACCAAAAATGCGCCATATTTTTTCTTGTCTGCCAGTTTACCTTTTTATAATGCAGTCGCAAACATATTCTATAATGGGTAGCTTAGATCTGCACTTTTTTTTTTTTTTTTTTTAGCAGCATCCAGTGCAGCTTTTTTCTTTTCTGGGTATTGTGTCTCCAGTACTAGATATTTCAATTCTCATTTGCTGGTGTTTTGAAAAAAATGGAATTTTATACAAAAAAAAATTCCCTAATTTGCATGTCCTTTGATGTTATGTCTGACCTTTGTTATGATTTTACATTTCAATACCTTCACAGTTTTCACTTACCTGTGTGGATTCTTTGTTCTTTTCCCATGATTCATATATTATTGGTAAGCTTTCTGAGAAAACCCTTTTATTTTCATTTTCTTATTTTTTTGATTACATACTCAAATGGGCAGTCTTCATCCCTGGTCCACTGTTGCTAATTTTCTCAGCACAAAATGTACAGAAGCCTAATCTGTATATTTCACAATTTATTCCTTTTGTTGTTCTCAAAATTATGTTACCATGGCTTTCTTTCAGTAACAATATTTTCTTCTTGGTCAGTGCAGGTGACACTGGATAAAAAACAAACCAGAGTAAAAAATGGGAATATAGAAATCCATGGGATTTTTGTAAAGATAAAACATTCCAAATCAAATAAAAAAAATAGTACTGTACTCACCAATACATGTACAGTACCTGCAGTCTTTATCTTTATGTAAAATGTACTTTCTGGGGAATATGTGCAGCAGGCTGGTTATATGTTAAATTTTCCATCAAGCTCAGCTGACTATGATACAACTGCATCATGTTGTGTGAGAATACAATGCAAGTGGACTGACTGCTACAGAATCTTGAGACTGGAATAGTATTTGTACCTATTTCAAGCTCTTAATCTGAATTATAAATATCAGACATGATCAATTCTGCTGCATAATGCTGAGAGTAAGTACATTATGCAACTCTCTCAACCACAGATACAGATTTCTTGAATAATGACAAGAGTATAGTTTGTTTCAATTTCTGAAACTACTCTGCACAAGTTTTTGTGGGAGGTGGAAGTTAATTTTCCTACTCTAAGAATTCTAAATAATTTTGTATACAGTGGGTGCTTTTTTGTCTGTCCAACAAAGACAAACAGTCAATGTAAAAACAGCTGAAAGAGAGAATGGCAGCTTTGATGTTTGATCTAAGAGATGGGAAAAAGTGTAAAAGCTTAAAAAAAGAACATGTAATGATTAGGTTGTGATGACTTAGGTTGTCTCTAAGGTCCTGGCTAGTTCTGTAACTTAACCCTTTCAGGGTCCAAGGCCAAAATCGGAAGGGGTGCCCCAGTGTCCAAGAAATTTTGAAAAAAAAAAAAAAAAAAAAAAAAAAAAAATCTTACAGAATTAGAGTATATTTTTGTGAAGGTAATAAAACAAAAAAAAAATTTCTGATCAGTACTTACCGAGATACAGAGGCGAGAAGTTGACCCAAAATGACTGGGTGGCGGCAACATCGGCAATTTCCTCAAACTCGCATTTCTTTATTTTATGTTTTTTAACAATTTTTTCTTTTCTTTTCTAATTTTTTTCTTTTCCTAGTAACATTTGTGACCTATGAGACCAATACTGTATATATTTTTTTTTTTTTATTATCACACTGGCCGATTCCCACCAAGGCAGGGTGGCCCGAAAAAGAAAAACTTTCACCATCATTCACTCCATCACTGTCTTGCCAGAAGGGTGCTTTACACTACAGTTTTTAAACTGCAACATTAACACCCCTCCTTCAGAGTGCAGGCACTGTACTTCCCATCTCCAGGACTCAAGTCCGGCCTGCCGGTTTCCCTGAACCCCTTCATAAATGTTACTTTGCTCACACTCCAACAGCACGTCAAGTATTAAAAACCATTCGTCTCCATTCACTCCTATCAAACACGCTCACGCACACCTGCTGGAAGTCCAAGCCCCTCGCACACAAAACCTCCTTTACCCCCTCCCTCCAACCTTTCCTAGGCCGACCCCTACCCCGCCTTCCTTCCACTACAGACTGATACACTCTTGAAGTCATTCTGTTTCGCTCCATTCTCTCTACATGTCCGAACCACCTCAACAACCCTTCCTCAGCCCTCTGGACAACAGTTTTGGTAATCCCGCACCTCCTCCTAACTTCCAAACTACGAATTCTCTGCATTATATTCACACCACACATTGCCCTCAGACATGACATCACTGCATCCAGCCTTCTCCTCGCTGCAACATTCATCACCCATGCTTCACACCCATATAAGAGCGTTGGTAAAACTATACTCTCATACATTCCCCTCTTTGCCTCCAAGGACAAAGTTCTTTGTCTCCACAGACTCAGGTACCTTACATTTCTCACACATAAACCGAGTGTCTTTGCGTCTTTGTTGCCGTCATTTTGTTTGTGCACAGACAACAGATCTCTTCTGAGCAAATTTCTTCTTAGTTGCAGGAAGCTGTATTATGAAGTGATCACCTTCCCTCCTCAAACGCCTGGGTATATCCTGAGGAGTTCGAGGACGGTTTTGTAAAGCAGGTGTTGTTACCTGGTATTTCATTATTAGTTGTCTGACAACAGACAAACAAAATTCACCATACAGTGGTCTGTTGCCAGTCTTCATTTGGTACATATTATATGCACTGAGCATTGAAATGTCCATGAGATGGAAGAAAAGTTTCATGTACCACTTGTAACTCTTATGAACACAATCAACAAAGCCAATCTGCATGTCACATTTGTCAACCAAGCGCATGTTTTGTGTATAATCAATCACTGTCACTGGTTTTCGAACATGTTCATTAGTCACTCTATCAACTTTGCCACTGTCTTGCATTTCGTTACGGTGAATGGTTGTCAACACTGTGACATCTCGTTTGTCATGCCACCATAATGCCATGATGTTATTGGCAGTAAACACCTGCACCTCTTCACCACGAACACCTGCATTGAACCTGGGCATATGTTTACGATTAGAACGCACTGTGCCACACACATCTGTCATGTTCACTCGCAAGAAATCACTGAGTAAAGGGCTTGTGTACCAGTTATCAGTATATAATGTATGCCCCTTCCCAAGATAAGGTGCCATCATGCTTCTCACTACGTCACCTGAGATACCCAATAACATCCTGGTATCTTTCAATGTTTTACCTCCTGTGTATACAACAATATCCAATACCAGGCCACTGTCACAGTCATAGAGTACAAACAGTTTTATACCAAAGCGTTTCCTCTTGCTCGGTATATACTGCTTGAATGACAGCCTACCTTTGAACAAAATCCAAGACTCGTCAAGTACAAGATTCTTGAATGGATAAAAGTACATGTTGAACTTTTGTTTCAGATACATAAAAACATTTCTAATCTTGTATAACCTGTCACTTCTATCAGGCCTGGTTTTGTCAGAGAAGTGCAACATACAAAGCAGTAAGATAAACCTGTTCACTGGGATGATTTCATTGAAGACCGGGGTACAAATTAGCCGATCTGTGGACCAGTATGATTTTATATTATGCTTATAGACATGAGGCATAAGCATTATTGTTGCAAAAAGCAAATACATTTCTGCAACAGTTGTCTCTTTCCACCGGTGTAGTCTTGACTGTGGTGATATGATCGTATTTGCCATGGTGTACTCAAAATACTTATTACTTTCCCTGACAATAGTTTCCATCAATGGCTGGTCAAAGAATAGTTCAAAAAATTCCAGTTCATTTGCAGTGTTTCCAAGGGGACAAGTAGGTAGAATTCCACTTTGAGAGTCATCAAAGTGGTGGGGCTTGGGAACAAAGTTGGGATTTTGTTGCCAATCCCAGATACGGTTTGCTGGTGGATACTGGACATCATAGGCTGGTTGTGCTGGTAGTTGTGGTTGTGGTGGGCTGGTGGCTGACGCTCTGCTTTGTCCTTGAACTGAGGAGTCAGCATGGGTCCCAGCCTGGGCTGGTGAGTCATGCATGGTCGTGGCACTACCATCACCACCACTACCACCACCTACTGATGCCTGTGGTCTATCCATGCTAAGTGTAGCCACATCAACCTCACTTTCACTGTCTATTCCTGGTGTAGGGCCACAGGATGTACTCCGGGATGTACTCCGTCCCCTGGGCACTGCATAGGGAACACTACCCGAGCTCATGCGGCGGCGTATATACCGACGCTTCACTGGTGAATATGTTTCACCACTATCACTACTCAAATGATCGTCAAGAGCAATAAAATTACAATCCACGTCACTATCATCATCATTACTGAAGTCAGGCCTGGCCACGCGAAAATAATAGTTTTCTCTTGCGATGAGGTACAACTGAACGTGACTGAGGCGTGCCCACACCAGAGGTAGAAGGTTGAGGATCGTCAAGGTTTTCTGCACTATTATCGATATCCTGGCCATTCCTTTCAGTCACTAACTGATCAAAGCCAAAGAATTCGTCTTCATTTCCACTTCCATCAGAGTCAGAACTATCAGATAGGAAGAGGAGAGTCCCAATTTTCCTTGGAGTGAGAGCTGCCTTGCAAGGAGGCATGGTGAACAAAGGTAACTGAGCCGGCATTCCCACAATGCTATGCGGGTGCCTAGAATTTTTGCTTACGGTGCACACACACCACGCCGACCCATTCTCTCACATGTAGGCTTCCCAGCCTTTTCGCACTAAATTTGACGCCGCTAGAATTTTGGCGTAGATCTATGGTTTGGACCCTGAATGTAAAGCCGTAGATCTACGGCATAGACCCTGAAAGGGTTAAAACTGTTTATTTTTAACTGGTTTTCCGCTGGTAATTACTTTTTGTGATAGTTGGTCATTTTATATTACTTTCCAAAAGCTGTTGTTTAGAATTACTCTTAGTTTTGTTTTCTCAGTTTCTGGGATAAAATTTGCTCAATTTTTTACAGCTTATGAAAATGGTCACAGTGACGTGTTTAAGTTAGCCCCTTTCCTGACTTCATGATGTTTTTTATCGAGGCTCGGGATTTAGTCAACTCTCAAAAACCATGCCCCATTTTTTTGTACTCTTTCAGAATTAGCACATGTCTACAGGTACATCTAATCCATATTTTCCATAAATCCTAATACTGCTTAAAACCATTTTAATTTTATTCATTTTAGAATTTTCTACATATTAAGAATGGCGGCCCCTGTTAACTATTACCAGTAACTATACATAATATTTATAGAAAAACTTCATTACTTATATATTTGAAAATACTGAAATAATTTTTATTGTTGATCATCATACAAAATGATTTGTATATTTAACAGAGCAATGAATGTCTTACCTTTGGCATCCTTAAGTTTTTGTCTCTCTGCTTCACGAACCTCCCGAGAAATATTCACCTTCAATCCAAGTGCTCCAGACACCAATCTCCGAGCTAAGGATGCAGAGGTAGCAGGGCGTGGCTTGTATGGCAAAAGGGCCTCAGTGATGCGCATAGCCTTGGCCTTAGATGATTTTGTGGCTAAAGCAAGTGAACGAGTCTTCAAAAATGGATGGTCAACACTTAGAGCATCAGCAGCTGCAAAAATATAATCAAATTATACAGCACTTTACTGTATAGTGCCTGCAAGCCAAAATAAGTATAAAAAGTATATAAAAATATTTTCATCTACTACTAAATTACATATCCTTGTACATAATATGTATTATTGATAAGTGCATTAGTAAACCCCATAAAAAAAACTACTACTTCTTGCAACAAACTGGCTCTAATTATAGCTTAATAGTAATAGTGTGAGACTAGTAAATTTAAGAGCATAATGTAGTAAATACTCAAATATATATAATCATGAGTTACTGTCCTTAATAAAAATTCTTAATGATATATATATTAATGTTCTCCATGGGGAAGTGGAACAGAATTCTTCCTCAATAAGCCATCAAGGAACTTCCCACTGCTGGTACATGTTCTTTTATATTCCTGATGTGTTTAAATTTATATTTTGTCTATTTTTTTCATCTTGGCTATATATCAAGGGATATAACATGGGTCACAGATTTTGGGTAAAAATGGTATATTTATGGCCAAGAATATAAATTATGTTTTCATAAAAAGCTATACTATGAGAAACCAAGGAACTTTTTCTGAGCTGACAATAGGAAGGACCAGAGGACACAATCTTAAATTACATATGCTGTGTAGCAAAATAAATGCAGTACTTTTGTAGAAACAGAGTACAGTAGAGCCCCGCTTTACGGCGTTCCGCTAATACAGACATTTCAAATTATGACCAAAACTCACTATACGGCTCCCCCCATCTGACTTTCTAATATGGTCACTGCGCCCCACAGGGTTTGTTTACATTCACTGTGAACACCACGTCTCAACATTATGTCTGGAAATTTTCCAAAATTTCAAGTGTTTTTAAAAGTTATTTCATATATACAGTGGACCCTCGCCTAACGAACGCATCGCATAACGTTAAATCCGCCTAGCGATACATTTTAACGCAAAAATTTTGCCTCGGCTAGCGCTAAATACTCGCTCAACGTGACTCGTTCAAGATGCGTCCACGTGCAGCCTGAGCCCGCCTCACTTGTTCCGTGGGTGCCAGTGTTTACAAGCCAGCCACCGCGGTCGCTTCCAAGCATACAATCGGGACATTTCACATTATCACAGCCTTTTTAGTGATTGCACCTGCAAAATAAGTCACCATGGGCCCCAAGAAAGCTTCTAGTGCCAACCCTACAGCAAAAAGGGTGAGAATTACTATGGATATGAAGAAAGAGATCATTGCTATTACTATGGATATGAAGAAATAGATCATTGCTAAGTATGAAAGTGGAGTGCGTGTCTCCGAGCTGGCCAGGTTGTACACAAAACCCCAATCAACCATCGCTACTATTGTGGCCAAGAAAACGGCAATCAAGGAAGCTGTTCTTGCCAAAGGTGCAACTTCGTTTTCGAAACAGAGATCGCAAGTGATAGAAGATGTTGAGAGACTGTTATTGGTGTGGATAAACGAAAAACAGATAGCAGGAGATAACATCTCTCAAGCGATCATGTGTGAAAAGGCTAGGAAGTTGCATGACGATTTAATTAGAAAAATGCCTGCAAACTATTTTATGATGTGAGTGAATTTAAGGCCAGCAAAGGTTGGTTTGAGAGATTTAAGAATTGTAGTGGCATACATAGTGTGATAAGGCATGGTGAGGCTGCCAGTTCGGACCACAAAGCGGCTGAAAAATTTTTTTTTTTTTTTATTATCACACCGGCCGATTCCCACCAAGGCAGGGTGGCCCGAAAAAGAAAAACTTTCACCATCATTCACTCCATCACTGTCTTGCAGAAGGGTGCTTTACACTACAGTTTTTAAACTGCAACATTAACACCCCTCCTTCAGAGTGCAGGCACTGTACTTCCCATCTCCAGGACTCAAGTCCGGCCTGCCGGTTTCCCGAATCCCTTCATAAATGTTACTTTGCTCACACTCCAACAGCACGTCAAGTATTAAAAACCATTTGTCTCCATTCACTCCTATCAAAACACGCTCACGCATGCCTGCTGGAAGTCCAAGCCCCTCGCACACAAAACCTCCTTTACCCCCTCCCTCCAACCCTTCTAGGCCGACCCCTACCCCGCCTTCCTTCCACTACAGACTGATACACTCTTGAAGTCATTCTGTTTCGCTCCATTCTCTCTACATGTCCGAACCAAACCTCAACAACCCTTCCTCAGCCCTCTGGACAACAGTTTTGGTAATCCCGCACCTCCTCTAACTTCCAAACTACGAATTCTCTGCATTATATTCACACCACACATTGCCCTCAGACATGACATCTCCACTGCCTCCAGCCTTCTCCTCGCTGCAACATTCATTTACCCCCGCTTCACACCCCTATAAGAGCGTTGGTAAAACTATACTCTCATACATTCCCCTCTTTGCCTCCAAGGACAAAGTTCTTTGTCTCCACAGACTCCTAAGTGCACCACTCACTCTTTTTCCCTCATCAATTCTATGATTCACCTCATCTTTCATAGACCCCATCCGCTGGGCACGTTTCCCCTCCCAAATATCTGAATACGTTCACCTCCCCCATACTCTCTCCCTCCAATCTGATATTCAATCTTTCATCACCTAATCTTTTTGTTATCCTCATAACCTTACTCTTTCCTGTATTCACCTTTAATTTTCTTCTTTTGCACACCCTACCAAATTCATCCACCAATCTCTGCAACTTCTCTTCAGAATCTCCCAAGAGCACAGTGTCATCAGCAAAGAGCAGCTGTGACAACTCCCACTTTGTGTGTGATTCTTTATCTTTTAACTCCACGCCTCTTGCCAAGACCCTCGCACTTACTTCTCTTACAACCCCATCTATAAATATATTAAACAACCACAGGAATTCAATGAGTACATAGACAGTGAAGGACTGAAACCTGAACAAGTGTTTAATTGTAACGAAACAGGCCTGTTTTGGAAGAAAATGCCAAGCAGGGCCTACATTACTCAGGAGGAAAAGGCACTCCCAGGACATAAGCCTATGAAAGACAGGCTTACTCTGTTGATATGTGCCAATGCTAGTGGTGATTGCAAAGTGAAGCCTTTATTGGTGTATCACTCTGAAACTCCCAGTGTGTTCAGGAAAAACCATGTCCTCAAGGCTAATTTGTGTGTGCTGTGGAGGGCAAACAGTAAGGCATGGGTCACTAGGGACTTTTTCTATGACTGGTTACACCATGCATTTGCCCCCACTGTGAAAAATTACCTAATTGAAAAGAAATTAGACCTTAAGTGCCTCCTGGTATTAGACAATGCTCCTGGTCATCCTTCAGACGTGGCAGAGAGACTTTCTGCGGAAATGAGCTTCATTAAGGTCAAGTTTTTGCCTCCTAATACCACTCCTCTCCTGCAGCCCATGGACCAGCAGGTCATTTCCAACTTCAAGAAACTGTACACAAAAGCTATGTTTGAAAGGTGCTTTGTAGTGACCTCAGAAACTCAATTGACTCTAAGAGAGTTTTGGAGAGATCACTTTAGCATCCTCAATTGTGTAAACATTATGGGTAAGGCTTGGGAGGAAGTGAATAAGAGGATCTTGAACTCTGCTTGGAAGAAACTGTGGCCAGAATGTGTAGACAAAAGGGATTTTGAAGGGTTTGAGGCTAACCCTGGGAATCGTATGCCAGTTGAGGAATCCATTGTGGCATTGGGGAAGTCCTTGGGGTTGGAGGTTAGTGGGGAGGATGTGGAAGAGTTGGTGGAGTAGGACAATGAAGAACTAACCACTGATAAGCTGCTAGATCATCTTCAACAGCAAGAGGCCACACCTGAGGAAACTGCTTCGGAGGAGGGGATAGAGAAATTGAGGAAGTTGCCTACTTCAAAGATTAAGGAAATGTGTGCAATGTGGCTTAAAGTGCAAACCTTTTTTGATGAAAATCACCCTCGCACAGCTATTGCAAGCCGTGCTGGTGACTATTACACTGACAATGTTGTGAGGCACTTTAGGAATGTCATATAGGAACGGGAGGTACAGGCCTCTATGGACAGATATATTGTGCGACAGAGGTCCAGTGACTCTCAAGCTGGTCCTAGTGGCATTAAAAGAAGGGAAGTAACCCCAGAAAAGGACACGTCACCTCAAGTCCTAATTGAAGGGGATTCCCGTTCTAAACATTAACACCATCCACAGTCTCCCCTCCTCCCATCCCATCAATCATCATCAGCTCTTCAATAAAGGTAAGTGTCATGTAACTGTGCATGTCTTCTTCAGTTTGTGTGTATTAAAATTAATATTTCATGTGGTAAAAAATTTTTTGGTTCATACTTTGGGGTGTCAGGAACGGATTAATTTGATTTCCATTATTTCTTATGGGGAAAATTAATTCGCCTAACGACAATTTCGCCTAACGTTGAGCTCTCAGGAACGGATTAATAGCATTAGGCGAGGGTCCACTGTATTCTGATACAGTGGACCCCTGCCTTTCAGCGGCTGCGACTTTCATGAAATCTGACTTGTGGCAACTTTTTTTTGGCAAAATATAGCCTCACGGTTCATGATTGGCTTCGTGATTCGGTGACGTCTGGACCATCTGGTACACATCTGAGCAGCATCCCAGGGTCAGCACACACACAAAGCATTTCCTGCACCATTCACACTCAGTGTGCCATTGTTTATTAGCAAGTGACCATCACCCCACGGGTTCATACAATACATTTCATAATAATCCATTGTTTTTTGTGCCTGCAACTGCTAAACAAGCCACCATGGGCCCAAAGAAAGCTCCTAGTGCCAGGCCATTGGTAAAGAAGGAAAGAAACACGATAGAATTTAAGAAAAAACTCGTAGCAAAGTACCAAAGTGGAGGAGGAAGAGAGAGGGGAGAATGTGCCTTCTTCAGTGATTCTAAGATATGTATGATACTAAAGCAGCAGGTATCCATAAAGGCTATAGTGCCAGCCAGCGATAAAGTGTAGCAAGTAAGTTAAGCGATTAAGTGACAGAAAAACGACACGAAAGCAACTCTCCAGTGTTGTTGGTGTATAGAGCCAGTGAAATATGCTGCCCTGCTATCTTCCACCACCCTAAACCTCTGCCAGCATCTCCTCCATCAAACTAATTAAACTAACATCTCCAAGGTAAGTGTAAATATTTCTTATTTATAAATTACGTACATTGTTTCGGTGTAAATAGTGTTGGTGGCTTCTGCTGCCGCCTCCACCACCACTAACATGTACGGCTTCTCTCAGTGGCCCTTATAAACCCAACACCACCACCAACACTTACTCCTCACATATGTTATGACATATTTTATTCATTTTAGAGTGTATATCATGTTTCTATGTTATTAACATTGTTTATTATGTCATATTAGATGAATTGTGATAGATAAATATGCCGTAGAGATGATACTAGCGTCATATTGAAGCATAATCAACTCGCCTCCCTCTACACTCCTACTTGTCTGCCATACACCAACAAGAGTCTTCAATAAAGGTAAGCATGATGTTAAATGTTCATTTATCCATTTTATTAGTGCTTTATATTCATTTGTCATTGTTTTCTTTATGTAAATCTATATTTAATCTTTAAAAAAAAATATTTTTTTGTTAATACTTTTGGGTGTCTGAAACGGATTAATTGGCTTTCCATTATTTCTTATGGGGAAAATGGTTTCGCCAGTCGTGAATTTCGCCTTTCAGCAGACTCTCTGGAATGGATTAATCACGAAACTCGGGGGTCCACTCTAATTATACTTATGTATACCTGTACCTAAATAAACTTGCACACTGTATTGGCATGCAGGCACATATTAAAATCAGTAAGTGTCTTGTGTCTCAAGATGCCATATTAATAATACTGTACTCAATAACCGAGTCTCATTAAATGTTGTATATTATGTTAATATACACATTTTCATTAATTCATCTAAGATATTTTTTCAAAATTATAAAATAAACACGATACGTAACATATAAAAGTGATAAATACACCACACAGTAGAATAAATTAATAAATATGAGATGTGGTAGCCAGACGACTTGTAGGAGTGACTACAAGAATACTGTTTTCTTCAGTCCAACATCAGAGAAAATGTGTACACTATAATATTACTGTGGGTAACTAGAAAATTATTCCTTTTGTATGCCTTCACTCAGAGCGTCATTTCTTCTAAAAATAGTGTTTCACAAGAATGGGAGTGTTGCTCTGTATTTATTCTACTGTATGAATGTGGAGACAACTTGTACACAATATAACATGTACACAAACCAGACACATTCATTTGGTTTGTTTACATAACTCTGTGTCTGTCCTCTCTCTTGTACTCATTCTCTCTCTATACATTAAGACTACAAATATTTTAAGGTCAGTAATGAGTGTACTGTATGTGCATTTTATCGCTCTGGGACGCTTCAAATGTCATAGAATATTATGTGTGAGTGGGGTGGCCTGGTATGGTAGCCTTGCTAGCTACCATACATACCACACTTGATTTCTTACAATAAATACTACTCATCTCACCCTACATTAAGACTACAAATATTTTAAGTAATGAGTGCCCTGTATGTGTATTTTACTTTTTTATTGTTTTTTTTTAATGCCTAGTTCTATTGCTAACTTAATATATGTTAGTGTAAACTTGTTATCTAGTATTTACATGCATTTTAAGTGGATAAAAAGGGCGTTCCACTTCACGGTGATTTACACTTTACGGCGGTAGCCTGGTACCTAACCTGCCATTAAATAAGTGGGACCCAACTGTATAGGAAAAGTGGAATGAGCTCCAGAATGTTGAGGGCACAACACCTACTGGAAAATATAAAAATAGTTATAAAAAAATTCAAGACGGAATACTCTAGCATGGCTCTACCCCCATAACAAAAAGTATGTCATTATGAACAGTTCATTGCAAAAAAAGTTTAGAGATATATACACTTTTTTAAACATCAGCCATTTCTCATCAAGAAAACACAGTCACCATTATTCCTTAGCAGTCTTTCCAGAAGTGCACAGTCATCACAATTCAAGTGATGCACTACCTCCCCACCCATCCACATGAAACAAATACAAACTGTGGCAACTCACCAATGAGCCCTGTGGAAAATATTCCTAGTGCATGGGTATCATCCACCCATTTGATATCAAATCCAGTATTTTGAAAAGTGTTGAAAACCATCATCAAATCTTGAGTCTTGAAAGATACAGGAAAATCATAGATCTCAATTACATGAGCATATTCTTCCTCATTTATCTGAGGCTCTTTGGGTTGATAGGTATAGTAATCATTTGCTGGTTTCTCTAGTTTAATATTGCCAATTGAATCAGCAAGTTGACGTTTAATATCAGGATCAAGACATTCACCAGTATCATCATAAAGGTTGTCCCATGAATCTTCTACTTCATCAGCCCAGTTAAAGGAAAACTTCTTCAGGTTTTTCTTTTCTTCTTTTCCTTCAGGCCCTTTATCTTTAATCTGTGATTGACTGTCTTTGACATCACTGTCGGACGCCATTTCCTCTGCTGAATCTTCTACTGACTCTACAACTGTTTCTTCAGTCTGAGCCTCATCGATGATTTCCTCTTCAGAAATTATTCCACCTGGCTGAAGATTGGAAATTTCAAAATGAGAAGTGCTCGGTTGACTGTTTATGATACTGGAATTTGAGGTATCGGAAATATTTTTTTCTGCGTAATCAGGTGATTTTCCAGAATGATCTAAGGTGGCAGAATTACTAGAAGAATCATCAGTCACACTTCCTTCAGTATTATCTGTCTTTAATGATATGTCTTTAAATATAAATCTTTTATCATTCAAAGTTGGACACTGATAAGCACATTGAGATAAGTTGTCAATTTTCTTGCAATTATCTTTTCCAGGACTGCTATCAATATCTTGACATCTGCCACTGAACATTTCTCGATCATTTTTATCACAGACATTTTGCCTAATTTCACTGGATGAACTATGATCTATCCTATCTGATATACTGCAACTATTGCTACTTTCTGAATTTTTGGAATCCACAACAGGTGGAAGAGCATCACTGCAAGAACTTCTGTGATGCTTAACAGGTAAGGTATTATATCTCTCATTTTTCTCACTAACATGATTTGGTGCACTTCTTGTACCATCTCCAAAATCCAATGAAACATTTGGTAAAGAACCAAGTCTTCCAGAAGGTGGTTTACCTGGTGAGTTCTTAGGATAATATACAAAACTTCCTTTGGCAGGACTTGTTGGATTCGAGCCTCCTCTCCAGTTGTGACTGGGACTCGGCTGAGGAGTTCGTTCACGGCTTGAATTACGGCTATTAGTACGACTATTGTTAATACTACTGTAGCGATCATAATTGTCATAACCTCGATCATACCGTTCATGATTTATGTTGAAGTTGCTATTGTAAAAGACTCTTTCACAACTACCAAAACCTCTATCCCCTAGTCCATTATTATACTGATCCCTATTGTTAGAGGTATGACATACAGACCCTTTTGTGCCCATGTTTGTTTCTGCACTATTATTCTGATCAGCACTAGGTTCTCTACTATGGGAATGTCTCCTACGATTTCTTCTGCTCCTCCTTGATCGCTGACTAGACTCAACTGGATGAATTACATTTTCCTTACTATGCACACTGTGGATCTCTCGGGTTGGTGTAGGACTCTTTTGAGTCCTACCCCCACCATTAAGTGATTTGCTATTTTTAGAAGGAGAATTATTTATAGAATCAGTTTCCCAACGGGAATGTTCATTATGTCTTGTTTCAGAGTCCTGATTGAGGCAGCGCTCAATTAATTGAAGTGTTTGAGTATTAAACCTTCCTCCACCTTTACTTCTACCGTAACCTGGAGTTGACTCTCTACTAAAGTCTCCTTTGGAAATTGGAGGCTTTCCTTTTATTTTATCTGTTTCACCATCGTATACTGATGACTGACTGCCTTGACGGCTTCCCTGTTTATTGTATCTGTTTCGTCCGCTGAATTCCGATGCTACAGAACACACCGAGAATGTAGGAGATGGAGGTCTAGGAAGGTGTTCATAGTCATGCAAGTGTGTGGGTGTTCCTTGTGCTGAACTAGTCTCTCCAGGGGCATGGCGCCTCCCTCGAGGTACATACAATACTTGATCAGGTCGTCGGCCTCTTCCTTTGTACTGATAATCACCCCCAATAGTCAATGTGCTGCTTTCACTGTCTGTTCTTTGTCTGCTGGAGGGTATTTGGTATGGATGATGGTTTGTTTGTTGCTGATAATTGTTTTCTTGTGGGTAATGATTTCTGTATGAATCATCTTGATAAATATTAAATTGATGTTGATGTTGTTGATGGTAATGTTTTTGTTGATGTGATTGTTGTTGATGGCAGGAATTTTGCTGCTGCTGATGAAAGGTATCATCATCTCTTGTGCTACGGGCTGGTGGAGGTCTGTAGATCTGAGCAGCTGCTTTACCTGCAATAAAGTCAAATTTATTCATCAATTAATTAAAGAGGTATACTCCACATTTTGACATAAATGATGGTGACTGTATATTTGTGTATGTCATAATAACAAAACAGCTTAACTAATATGACCCCTGAAATAAAATAGGTGACAACTGTAAGACAGCAAAATTATAAAATAATTATGAAACCAGCCATGCGTGTTGTAAGAGGCGACTAAAATGCCGGGAGCAAGGGCCTAGTAACCCCTTCTCCTGTATAAATTACTAAATTTAAAAAGAGAAACTTTCGTTTTTCTTTTTGAGCCACCCTGCCTTGGTGGGATATGGCTGGTTTGTTGAAAAAAAAAAATTATGAAACCACACAAGTAAACAGGATTCATTAATGAGAAATGAAATGGCTTGTGCTACTGGTATACAAAACAATACACGAGTTTTTACAAGACTCTCAGTTTACGAGTGAGTTTTTGATAACATGTAGCAGTGTCACTGATGGAATATTAGGTCCAAACTGCATTGTAAGTAACATCTCGCCAAGAAACATGTTGAGCTGTAAATATATCATTCATGTACACATATACAGATGTATATGAGGTTTGATGGCAATTCAACTATATATTATCTAAATACAAAGATCTAGTAGGTCTAATATTAAGTCAATTTAGGTGTTGCATTCATTACATGAAGCACAATCATCCCAAATTGATCAATGTATGCATGCTGCCAAGTGCTGCTGGGAGACAATGACTCTTTGACCTAGTACAGTGTGCTAATCTTTATTTCTACACTTAATATGGCATTAGAAAAATCTGATGTGCCATGTGATCAATATCTCAATGAAATCACTGGGAAAGTTGAATACCTTGAAACCTCAACATTATCAACTACGTGATATCTATGATGCACTAATTGTTATCTTTCATGACATTACCCCTAACAAAATCATAAGTAAAATGATCTCATGATACAAGCACTTGTTAATCTATTCTACTGCAATCTAATCTACTGCAATTAATTCTAAATTTTAAGTGAAGAGATTGCTTTTAAAAATTTAATTTACATGTTCTACAAAAAAAGTGAGATAAACCATGGTATCAACTAAGGAATAGAACAAAAATTTGAAAAAACTCACCACGACGGCGATTATTATCAGCATATTGCTCTGGAGGCATGGTTACTGGCATATTCTTTAGATTACACCTGCTTGAAGGACTACTGTATGATGGCCACAATTGGTTCTGTTTACTGATGTCTTTTCTTGATGATTCAGTAGACAATCTGAAAAAAATTATATCTAAAATGCTTCAATCACCAACTGTTTACATAGTACAGTGGACCCCCGGTTAACGATATTTTTTCACTCCAGAAGTATATTCAGGTGCCAGTACTGACCGAATTTGTTCCCATAAGAAATATTGTGAAGTAGATTAGTCCATTTCAGACCCCCAAACATACACGTACAAACGCACTTACATAAATACACTTACATAATTGGTCGCATTTGGAGGTAATCGTTATGCGGGGGTCCACTGTATATTGCAATAATATAAATGTTCACGTGTATACAAAATTACGGTTACTGTACATGTCAAAATTGCAAGTCCCTCAAGGGTTATTTGTATCTGTTATACGTATCTACTGATAAGAACATACACAAATAACCTGCACATAGAAGAGAGGAGCTTACGACGACTTTGTAAATGGTCCAAGTCGGATCGAAATGTTGTAGTAAGCTCCTCTCTTCTATGTGCGGGTTATTTGTGTATTGTTCCAGTCACAGTATTGTGCCTTTTTGTTATTTATTGATAAGAACATAAGAAAGAAGGAACACTGCTGCAGGCCTACTGGCCCATCTGAGGCAGGTCCAAGTCACCTGGGTTAAACCAATGACCCACCTAATCAGGTCAGATCACATCCACTTAAGAAGAACGGCATCACACCTATAAGCACAAGTTAGTTAGGTCCAACTCAACCCATTCATGTATTTATCCAACCTATTTTTAAAAGTACACACCGTCTTAGATTCTATGACAGTACTCAGGAGTTTGTTCCACTCATCCACAATTCTATTACCAAATCAATGCTTTCCTATATCCTTCCTGAATCTGAACTTTTCCAACTTAAAACCATTTCTTCGAATCTTGTCTTGGCTAGATATTTTTAGCATGCTATTTACATTCCCTTTATTTATTCCTGTTTTCCATCTATACACCTCAATCATACCTTTCTACACCTTTCTAGAAAGTGCAAATTCAGGGCCCTCAGTCCATCCTCACAGGGAAGATTTCTGATACATGGGATCAACTTTCTCATCCTTTGTACGTTTTCCAGTGCATTAATATCCATTCTGTAATATGGTGACCAGAACTGTGCAGCATAATCTAAATGAGGCCTAACCAAAGATATAAGAGTTGAAGAACAACCTGAGGACTCCTATTATTTAAGCTCTTTGATATGAAGCCAAGGATTCTGTTCACTTTATTGCAAACACTTATACACTGTTGTCTTGGTTTTAGATTACTGCTAATCACAACTCCCTAATCCTTTTTGCAAACAGTAATATCAAGATCTACATTATTTAGTTTATATGTGGCATAGTTATTTTCTTGTCCAATGTTTAGAATTTTGCATTTGTCTATATTAAACTGCAACTGCCACTTCTCTGATCACTGCATCAATCTATTCAAATCTTCCTGGAGTGCTCTAATGTCCTCATTAGAATGACTTAGGCTGCCTATTTTGGTGTCATCAGCAAACTTCCTTATGTCACTATTTATTCCCTCATCAATATTGTTTATATAAACTTTGAACAACAAGGAGCCCAACACTGACCCCTGTGGAACACTACTCGTGATGTGCCCCCACTCTGATTTCTCTCCACTGATGCAAACTCTCTGCTGACTATCTGTCAACCATGCCTCTACCCAGGAAAAAATTTTCTCCTATTCCATGTGCCTAAGTTTCCTCAATAGCCTCTGATGTGGAACTATCGAAAGCCTTACTGAAGTCCATATACACAATACCGTATTCATTACCACGATCCACCTCCTCAAATGCCTTGGTGA